>JASDQU011248595.1:1575-25496 GCA_032191745.1 Picea mariana | reverse complement strand
TGGCACATAATTGCATGAAACAAAAAGCAGATCAACATCGTAGTGAAAGAAGTTTTGAAGTAGGAGATTGGGTGTTTTGAAGACTACAACCATACAAACAGATGTCCCTCAAGCAAGCCAATAAGGATAATAAATTATCACTAAAGTACTATGGCCCTTATAAGGTGTTGCAAAAGATTGGTACTATGGCATACAAATTGGAGCTGTCTGCATCTTCACGAGTACACCTAGTTTTCCATGTTTCATGCTTAAAGAAGGTTATAGGCGACAAGATCCCAGTTCAAACTATATTGACAGAACTTGATGAGGAAGGAAAAATCATATTGGAGCCTAAAGCCATCATTGACACAAGAATTCACCAGCTGAGAAATAGATCCATTTCATAGTATCTCATTAAATGGAGGAAACTACTGGCTGAAGATTCCACTTGGGAAGATGAGTCTTTTATAAATAAGCGTCCAGAGTTACTCAAGCATTGTGGACAACACTTGTCTCAAGGGGAGGGGCATGTTAATCCCTAATATTGGTTCATTACCCCTTAATTGGGGCATATTATATTAGTAATGTTACTTTATTTATGTCGGCTTTAGGCCATTAGTTGTAATTATACCTCCTAGTCTCCTATATATACCAAGGATACATTTTCATTTTGAATCATTTTGTACTTGAACATTTAAGTGGGGTAAAAGGGGGTTGCCCCCTCGAAGAGGCTTATTATCTAAAATTATCTCTTTTTCAAGGCGATGAGTACTTTTTCTGAGGTTTTTCTATGCTATATTGATATTTGGTTCTTAACATCAGACCCATGTGCAAACATTGACTCTAACTGCGTGATGATGTCCTCCCTGTGAGGCATCAAGAACAAGTAGAATAGATGCCTTTATCACTGTTTCAAGAACTGAGAATTGGTCTCTTACTCTATTTCTACTGATGCAATTTAACTGCTGAAAGCACTAACATATGTACATTTGTTTCTTCATTTTAACTGCACATTTCAGCTAAAGAGGCAATCATAAAAACAATAAACCTAACAAAAGTCCGGCAACCTTCTCCATTGGGCTATGGAGTCTTATTGTTGATCTACTTCTCATCAAACTAAATTGAATAAGAAATGATCAAAAGTGAGATTATTCATGACACCCCCGCTTTAATCATCTAAACTCTACTTGATCAAGTATAATCAGATTTCCAGTGAAGCCATGCAAGAAGATAACTAATTAGCTAGACTCTTGATCTGGGTTGCATGCAGCTGAAATAAGAAAATGCAGAAAGAATATGACATTTGTAGCAGAAATTTAATGGGCATCTTGTACTTACTTCTGGAACTTGTTTGTATGCCCAAAATTGCAACATAAGAGACTCCTTGAAGAACCCAATCCATCCACAAAGCCACTGGATCATGAAAATCATAACAAAACTTCAACTGATATGAAAAACAATGTTTTTGCTGCATAAAATCTGCTCCATCAATAAAGCTGATATCTTCATTCTGGAATCCTAGAAATGAAAAAGAAAAAGGATGCAAATTTCCACTATCTTCAAATGGAGTTTCCGCCGGATTACACACATCTTCTGATTTCATTATTGCATCTTTTCCTCCGATGAGAGCAAGTTCTTCCCTTTCTGCATTTGTGCCTTCTTGAAAATATGGAACAACAATATCATAATAACAACCACTAAAAGAAACATCTGAGACAATGTCAGATGTGTCTTCCATCTTGCTATGAAAACAATGACCTCCCTGTTCCCTCAACAATACATCTTTATCAATATATACTTCATGAAAATCAAGAATACAAAAGTTTCTTTGATCCCATAATGAAACTATTGTTCAAATCTTGAGCACATATAATCTTGAAGGTCATAATCAAAACAATTTGTTTTTTTTGTAGTATGGACAACAAGACACTTTAGATTAGCAACTATCTTCTCAAAAAAAGAATCATGATCCAATTTCATACCGGGAGTTAAAAAGTTCCCACTATAATCAACTGGAGGTATACAATCATATATACAATCATCATGTGCAAAACTATCAAGCTCATTATGAACACAAGTACAATCCATGTCCCTGTCAATAGAAAAAACTGATTGGCTAGTTATGAAATCTGGAGAAGAAATGAAATCTGTAGATGTTATATCATTATTTTGGAAAGCATGAAAACTAAGATCTGATCCTTGCTTTTCATACTCTTCCTCCTACTCATTTGCATCCAAATCTGATTTTTGTTCACAATTATCTTCCTGCTCATTTGGGTGCAAATGTTCATCACAAACCCGATCTCGAAGTCTGTCATAGGCCCAATAATTTTCCTCAATTTCTCTAGCATCAACAAATAATTGTTCTAGTGATGAGGGTCTCCTTTATCTATGATAAAAAACAAGATCATGATGTTGAGCTTTTATATAATACAATGTGGTATCAGTTTCAGAAGGCCTGGTATCCATAGGCATCTTGTAATAAAAACTGTGAAATCTCTCGTTGAATATGGTAAGATCTTCATCCTCCTTCCTTTTTAAGGCATTTAATTCAATCAAATAATGATCAAAGATTTTTTTTCACCGCAATATCTCAAAAATGTATAATCAAAATCATCCCATGAACCAATAGAACAAGCTTCCAAATTTCTGAACCATAATGCAACATCTCCAAATAAGGATTTGCAAAATAACCTCATAACTACATCCTCATGCATAATTTCAAAATTATCAATGAAATTATTGAAAAATTCCAGGTGCTTCTCAACTGCAACATGGTTTCCTCCATTGAACATATGAAGGTAATTTAAAAAATTATGAGGGTAATCATGGAGGATAAGGGGAAACTTCAAAGGTCTAAAATTTTCTCTTCTTATTCTGGACTGAACTACAGTAAGTTGAATACCTAATTCAATAGGGATGGAGAAAGATGAATTAACTTTGTTTTCTATAGGCTGACACGATTGTTCATGTTAAGGAAATATTGGTATATGTACATCATTTTTACCATAAGGTTCAACTAGAGGAATTAGATCAAGATGTATAACATGAGAAAATGATATATCTTCTTTCAATGAGGGATAAAAGAATGAAAGCTTATGGTCATGGGAGTAAACAAAGCATAGGATAATCCTTTTCACATGCAAGGGAAAATACAAGAAAGAGATAATGAAAAATAGTTTAAGTTCCTGAAAGGAAATTATGACCTGATACCTAGTTTTTCCCTTCAATTCTTTCATCTTTTATCAGCCAGATTCTTCCTCCAATGTAGTCTTCAATCATGGAGTCGCCAAGTGAAAGATTACAATCAAAATCATATACCTATTGTTTTTTCACCATCAAACAATATATATCTTTGTTGTCATTCTTCCCGGGGAAGATATCTTCATTGTTTCTTCCCTAACAACGATGCCAGAAAATGTTAGTCCTTGAGACAACCTCCTTGATTGCCGAGGAGATAAGTGCCAAGGCATTCAATAGTTGGGTATGTGTTTGCTTGGATGGATATGGAGAAAAGGAATCTAAGCAATGAGTTAATTCAATCAGAGCAAAGGCAGGGTTAAAATTTGATATGTTGAGTATTTGGATTAGATGCTAAATACATAGTTGTGAACCCAACAAGGTAAGTTTCAGATTGGGAAGAAAGAGTATGAAAACTTCAAGTGACAAAATGATTTCATTCTGCCCTCAGCTTGGCACTTAAAATAGAAGAAAAAATGCTAAGATGAAATGATTTCAAACTAGAAAGTTGAACACATATGAACATAATATCCATAAGACCATAAGCCCATGCAGAAACAATGATAACAACACAGTAGTTACAGTCTTTAAATGAAACTGATATGTTACCAATTTACTTGCATTAATAAGATGAAAAACAACATATAAGAGAAACAAAGGTACATTACATGCTTCAGAAACTCTGATAATAACAATAATCAAACTTCAGGCCTGAATCAATCCTATACATAGACAAAAACCTCTGAGCTCGACCCTCAAGCTTCCAAGTCTCTCATGAGACTCTCTCCAACCCCTGATTACATTTCATCCATACAATATATATATATATTTACAAGGTAGTTTTGAGGTCCAAAATAAATGGATCAAGAATAATTCATTATGATCTGGTTGAGAGCATCTTTGACTCCCCCCCAAAAAAGCAACTGAAAAGATTTAAAGGAAAAAATATAGCAATTCGTTGGAGATCCAAGATTTATGGGATTACTTTGACCAAAGCTTTGTTGGCACTTTCTCATGAATCCCTCCTTTAGATGATGTTAACAGGTGTTACGGAAAATAATCCTTCCCTAGAGAAGCTTCGGGAATCACCAGATCAACTACCACCTCTGAAATCTACATGATCCATTTTTTTTGAAATTACAGGAATTTTGGTAGCGTTTATGTTTTAAATTATTGACAAACGCTACCAAATCACTGTCCTTGAATTTTTTTAAAATAAATAAACCCGATTGCAAAATTTGAACAAAAATCCTTCAGGAACAGAGTGTTGGAGTCTTGATAATTTTCAAAAGTGTTGAACAACCATAAACATGAACCATATAGCACAATCACATAAATTTATTCACCCATCAACAAAAATACTTTGTAAATGCTCGGGCCGTTTGATCATGATGCCCTTGCAACTTCTGGCAGAATTTGTAGCAGCCAACTGTATTTGAAAATAATTCACCTGCAAAAGCAAAACCTAAGACTCGGGCCCTAAATTCCGGGTATAATAAACCATATGATAAACTCGGGGAAAAGTATTCACAACAAATTTAAAAGGATCAATTCCAGGCTGAAATAATTAGACATATCACACAGTAAAATGAGTTAAACAACAAAAAATAACGAGATTTGAATGATGAATCTTAATTGTGATGACTTAAACAATTAGATAACTCTCATACACATGGGAATCTAATAGGAGGTTTGAAAGACAACTTAGGGTTTGACTTGACATAGGGTTTAAAAATTTGAAAATTGAAAAGCATGGGCTGGGAATTAATTTCAGATATTCATTTTTATTTTTAATTTCATACAGGCGTTTTGGTAGCAGAAATGCTATTTTTAAATTGAAAACGCTACCAAAATATCACTTTATTAGAAAGGATTAAAATTTGTCATTTATGTCCTAAATACCCCTAACATTCCTTAACAAACTCTAAAAACCTCAAAGAGCCACCCTATCAAACCCATGTGCAAATAGTGATATCCCGTGCAAAGTTTACAAGGTAACTTAGGATTGTGTCCTATTCATCTATATTTCTCAACAATATCAATGCTGCCAACATGACTTGGATTGGTTGTTTTTTTACCCCCAACATGACTTATAGTGGTTGTTTGCATGTTTCTGGCATGACTTGCAGTGGTTGGTGACTTATCTCCAGTATAACTTGTAATGACTAGTTTCTTTCCCCCAACATGACCTGCAGAGGATTGTTAGGATATTTAGACACTTAGGAGTTAGTTAAGATTTACTTGGTCTAATGTGTCATTAGGTAAAAGTGTGTTTCTTTAGTATTCATTAGTATGCATTTGTAGTTAGGAAATCCGACGATCACAATATGTTCCTGACATAGAGGGATTCGACGGTTCATATTCTCCTCGATCTTAACGACCATTGATCCGTGGATTAACACCCAATTGGTCCATGATCTCCATTTAAAGAGAATGGAGGGTCATTTTCCGATGATCAATTGTGAGAAACTCTCTTGTAAAATCTCTCTGTAATCTTTTTCTTTTGCATTAATAAACTTCCCCAAGTGGCCGCATTGGCTGGGGCCGTGGATGTTTCCCCGTAGGGGTTTTACCACGTCAAAAACATCGGTGTGTTGATATTTGATCTAGTTGTGTGAGTGGTTACTGAAGGTGTTCATCCTCTATTGGAATACCTATGTTGTCGAACATGGTATCAAAGCCTATTTGAAGACCCACTCCTGTTGTAAATCGAGATCATGAAGCCGAGTTGCCTCATATCCATTTTCTGTCATTTCCGTACATTTATGGGCTGAGAGGACTTCCATTGCATCCAGAGTGCTCATTTCAGTTAGGACCACTTTTCGTTTCACTCGAAAAGGTTTCCGTTTGCCCAAGATACCACCATTTCAGTCAGATCCAGAGGTATAAAGCCTGAAAACACATTTTAAAAATTTTTGCAGAGTATTATTTTGGTTTTATATTATTTGTTTTTGGGTTGCTACTCTTTTATATTTTCATATTCTCTTTGCCTCGCACCCTATACGATCTCGGAAAATCAGAAACATATAGGAAAATGTGCATTTTCCGGGTAAGCTAACCGAGATCTAACCCTTGTTGTCATCGAGAAGCAAATTTTTTTTCTTGTGTGAAAAGAGTTTTTTTTTAGCACGCTCTCCAAGGCTGTCTTCAACAAAAACAACAAAAATCCTCTTGCTAAACAATACAATATGTTTTGCTAGACCATTTGGTTTAAAGTTTCCTTATTAAGTAAGAGGTTTTGAGTTCAAGTTTGTCTTTTTGTTACTTTTTTTGAAAAAAAGTTCATGCTCAAATTGTAAAGTGTATTTCACTTCAAGTATAAAAGTGAATCACTATAAGTAGCTTTAATATTTTATTTTAGAGTTATTTATTTTGCATGCAACTTTTCTTTTATAAAGTAACTTCATTGTAAAAGTGATCCCCACTTCTGTTTATAAAAGTGGGTCACTTCATAAAGCAACTTACACCACCATGTGGTCCTTTGGTTGCCGTTTATGCCTTTTTAAAAAAATGCATAAATCCTATGATTCCCTAGGATATAAAATCCTAACGGAGCTACCACTACTGACCACAAATGACATATACATGCACATGTACTCTGACAGACCGTCCTTATCGGACCTTCGGGATCTGCCCAGAGATGATCAATCCCCTAGGATATAAAATCCTAATGGAGTTACCTGCTGTTGGTCAGGATACCATAGTATCATTATCATCACTCCCCCTTTCGAGGGAGGTCCTTTCAGACAACACCAAGCTTGTCTCGAAAGTACTCAAATTTCAAACGAGACAGAGGCTTGGTCAACACATCTGCAACCTACTCATCTGTGCCAACATATTGGAGCTTTACAACTCCCCTTTGCACCATATCATGAATGTAGTGATACCGGATCTCTATGTGTTTCGACTTATCATGGAACACTGGGAGCTCTGGTTATCACATAGAATCACGGTGGCTTCCATATCTAGATCAAACAAAACCATCAACAACTTTCGAAGCCATATGGCTTCACAACTAGAGGAACATGATGCAATGTACTTCATTTTTTCCGTGCTGAGAGCAATACTAGATTGCTTCCTTCTTTGCCATGAAGTCATTGTTGACCCCAAACTGAAATGACATCATGAAGTGCTCTTCATGTCTGAAGCACTTCCAGCCCGATCTGAATCAGTATAACCATACAGTCTTAAGTCATGATCTCCAGTGTAACAGAGACCATAATCCAACGTACCCTTAAGGTATCTCATCACATGCTTTGCAGCTACAAGGTGAACACGTCTGGGCTCTACCAGACATTGACTAAAGATGTTCACAACAAAGCATATATCTGGCCTGGTATTTGTCAGATACATCAACAAACCAATAATTTGTTTGTATAGAGTAGCAAAAACCAACTCTGATGAAATATCAACCAGGAGCTTCAAATTCGTTTCCATGGGTGTGTTCATGGCTTTACATTCCAACATGTCAAATCTCTTCAGTATTTCAATTGCATACTTCCCTTGGTTAAGGAATATCTTCTTTAGGCTCTGCCAAACTTCAAGACCTAAGAAATAATGCATAGGGCCTAGGTCTTTCATCTCAAACTCTGTGATGAGCTTCTTCTTACAATCTGTGATGAGCTTTTCTTCTCCAGTTAGGAATAAATCATCCACATATAGTTGCAATATAACTGTATCATCATTCATAACCTTTAAGTAAAGGTTAGAATCAACTTTACTGTTGGTAAAGCCCAAGCTCGTCAAGAAACTATCAATTCTTCCATACCAAGCTCTAGGATCTTGCTTTAACCCGTATAGAGCTTTCTTCAACCTGTAGACATGAGTCTTTCTATCTTCAACTTCAAACCCTTGTGGTTGTTCTATATACACTTCTTCTTCAATAAAACCATTTAAAAAAGTTGTTTTCTCATCCATCTGGTGTAATTTCCACTTCATTTTGGCTGCAAAAGCTATGATGGTTCTGATAAAAGTGTATCTGGCTACATAAGTAAATGTCTCTTCATAATCAATACATTCCTTTTGAGAAAAACCACGAGCCACAAATCTTGCCTTATGTTTCTCAATACTGAATCTGTCTGTTGCATGTTTTATTTTGTATATCCACTTGGAAGATACCACATCTTTGTTCTTTGGTCTGGGAACTACTTCCCATACATCATTATTTATAATGGACTGGTATTCTTCTGTCATGGCATCCATCCATTCTTTCTTCTGAACGACTTCTTCAAAGCAAGTAGGTTCCTTTTTTATGAGATCACACATCAAGGCCATATAGCTAGAGAATGGCTTAGGTTTCTTGCTTTATCTCATGGTTCCTTCTGGGGCACCATACTTTTCTGCATCTTGAATAAGTTCTCTCGCCCAAGCTGACTTTCTCTTGTGAGAGATCGTAATACGAGGAGGTTCTTGAGATTTTATCATATCATGATCTTTTGGAATCTCATCATCAGGGGTAACTGTAACTTCCTTCATGGGTTTTGTAACTCTGGGAGCTACAGGTTCGTCTTCATATACTTCTTCAAGCTAGCATTTCCTTGATCTTTTGAGTGTTGCATCTTCATCAAAGGTTACATCTCTATCGATCTCAATATGATGGTAACCTGGTATGTAAATTATGAAGGCCTTAGAGACCTCACAGTATCTAACAAATATTTCCTTCTTTCCTGAAGGATCTAACTTAGTTCTCTCTTCTTTTGGAATGTGTACAAATATTGGACAACCAAATATTTTGAGATGGCTTACTTCTGGCTTCTTTCTGGTGAACATTTCTTTGGGAGTTTTGAATCCAAGTTTGTAGGTGGATTCTCCGATTCCTTTGATAGGGTACTGATAATCATCTCCAAGTGAAACTTTCTGGGGGAAGTCATTTTCTGTAAGGCTAGAGAGAATGTCTTTTTGACCTGTCATGTGCTTAGATGCACCATTATCTATGAGCCAAGTATCCTCTCCAGGTGTCACAAATACTGTGAGAGCGGAAAACAAAACATAATCTTCAATATCTTCTTTAGTTAACTTCTTGGGTGGCTCATCATCTTCAACTGGATGGGCATGATGTCTTTTGTTATTTCTCCTCTTGTAATCTTCCCTTCTGGCAGGACAGTTCTTAGCAATGTGTCCAATCTTATCACAATTATAACATTGATAGGAGGAGAAATCTTTTCCCTTTCTTTGACCCTTATGATATTTATGGAATATCTTTGGAGGGTGAGATTCTTTATGAAAGTGGATCTCCTTTTGAAAACGAGACTTTTCCTTTCCTCCTTTATCATGAGCAACTAGGGCTTGATCTTCATCTCTTAATAGGACGACTTCTCGGTTGGCTAGTCTTGCTTCTTCTTGAACACATTCTTCCCATAATCTGTCAAATTGGAGTTTCTCTTTTCTTGCACAAATAGTTTGGATGAAGGCATCCCAAGGTCTTGTGAGACCATTAAGAGTTGTCATTATGAGTTCATATTCATCTAAGTCATCTCCAATTGCCTCTAACTGTTCTTTTAATTGAGAAACCCTAGAGAAATAGTCTTGAACTATTTCTCCTTCCTACATCTTTGTATTCTTGAGTTGGGTTCTCAAATTCATCTTTCGGTTGTTGTTCTTTCCTTCATACATTATGGTTAGGGCATAAAACATATCTTTTGGAGTATTCTTAGAAGACACTTGAGGGATCAAGTGGTCTTTAATAGAATCTGCAATTATTCTTTTGGCCTTTATCATATCCTTCCTGTACTTCTCTTTGGATTCTTCTTCTTCGGGTTCCGATACATTTTTTTTTTTATGAATTTTGTAATGTCATTCTCTTCAAGAATGAGTCCAATTTTGTACTTCCAGGTACAAAAGTTTTCCATAGCTTCTAACTATTAGGATATTTAGACACTTAGGAGTTAGTTAAGATATACTTGGTCTAATGTGTCGTTAGGTAAAAGTGTGTTTCCTTAGTATGCATTAATATACATTTGTAGTTAGGAAATCTGATGGTCATGATATGTTCTCGACATAGAGTGATCCGACGATTCATAGTCTCCTCGATCTTAATGGCCATTAATCCCTAGATTAAAACCCGATTGGTCCATAATCTCTAATTAAAGAGCATGGAGGATCATTTTTCGATGATCGATTGTGAGAGACTCTCTTGTAAAATCTCTCAGTAATATTTTTCTTTTGCATTAATAAACTGCTACAAGTGGCCACGTTGGCTGGGGCTGTTGATGTTTCCCCGTAGGGGGTTTTACCATGTCAAAACATCAGTGTGTTGATCTTTGATCTGGTTGTATGAGTAGTTACTGAAGGTGTTCGTACTATGTTGGAATACCTGTGTTGTCGAACATGGCATCAGATCCTGTTTGAAGACCCGCTTCTGTTGTAGATCAAGATCGTGAAGCTGAGTTTCCTCATCTCCATTTTCTGTCATTTTTGTACATTTATGGGCAGAGAGGACTGTTCCATTGTGTCCGAAGCGCTCATTTAATTCATGAACACTTTTCATTTCACTCGAAAAGGTTTTCATTTTCCGAAGATACAACCATTTCAGTCAGATCCGGAGGTATAAAGTCTGCATACACATTTTTTAAATTTTTGCAGAGTATTATTTTGGTTTTATATTATTTATTTCTAGGTTGCTACTCTTTTAGATCTGCCTATGCTCTTTTCCCTGTGCCCTGTGCCATCTCCGCAAATCAGAAACAGATAGGAAAATGTGCATCTTCCGGGTAAGCTAATCGAGATCTAACCCTTGTCATCGAGAAGATAAATTTTTTTCTTGTGTGAAAAGAGTTTTTTTTAGCACGTTCTCCAAGGTCATCTTCAACAACAACAACAGCAAAAACACCCCCAATCCTCTTTCTGAACATCACAACAACAACAACAACAACAAGAACAATCCTCTTTTTGAACATCACAATATGTTTTGCTAGACTATTTGGTTAAAAATTGTCTTATTAAGTAAGAGGTCTTGAGTTCAAGTCTCTCTTTTGTTACTTTTTTGAAAAACTTCATGCTAAAATTGTAAAGTGTATTTCACTTCAAGTATAAAAGTGAATCACTATAACTAGCTTTAATATTTTATTTTAGAGTTATTTATTTTGCATGCAGCTTTTCTTTTACAAAGTAACTTCATTGTAAAAGTGATCCCCACTTTTCTTTATAAAAGTGGGTCACTTCATAAAGAAACTTACGCCACCACGTGCTCCTTTGGTTACCGTTTATACCTTTTTTAAAAAGATCATAACTTTCACATCCGAAGTCCATTTTTTTTTTTAAACCACATAATTTTTCGAGATCTTTCCATCCAGATCATCAGTTTCAGTTTTTAAATCCATATTATCTACATATTTAATATGGATTCTTCTAGTAATCTTTTCCTTACTAGCACCAACTACTTCCAATGGAAATCTCATATGGAAGATTTATTAAGAAGTAAAGACTTGTACTAGATTACCTTGGGAAAGGAAAAACAACCCACTAATGCTGATAATAAAGTCAAATGGGCTAATAGGAGTGATGAAGCACGTGGACTAATCATAATTTCCATCTCTCCTGAGTTAAGGTTCCACCTTAAAGAAATTGATGACTTCGATGAAGCTTGGGAAAATATTGAATCTATGTTTGGTAAACTCAATATTATTCGAGCGCAACAGTTAGAAAATCAAGTACTGACCTTAAGTCCAAATGATTTTTATTTCCTTGGAGACTATCTATATAAGTTTAAAACACTCATAATTTTATGTGAAGAATGTGAGATAAAATAGAGGAAGAGTGTTGCATCTATCTTATTATTTCTAAGCTAGGTAGTGCATATTCTGTGTTTGTATCTACCTTTTATGCCACGAGAGAGGCTCTAGGGAAAACTTATCAAAAAACCACTCTTGAGTCCTTTTGTGCTGCTTTGATTAGAGAGGAAGATAAGCTTGCACACCTTGGAGTGATCAACACTGCAAGTACCTCCAACAAAGCCTTATTTTCCCAGCAGAAAGATAAACCCAAGTATCCCAAGAAGCAAGATCCTCGCTACAACAACAAGCAACATAAGGGTCCCAAAATGACCCAAACAACTTTAGCTCCTAATGGTGACAAATGAGAAAAATATAAAAATAAGAAGAATGACCGACATTGCAAATTTTGTGATAAATATGGTCATGATGAGTCCAAATGTTTCAAGAAGATGGAAACTTTAGAAGCAATGATGAAGAAGCACAACATCGGTATTGATTCTACTTCTTCTTCTTCTTCTCATGGAGATGTACTTTTTGCTTCTGGTTTCTCCTTCAATACAACTTCTACTTGTTCTTCTAATGAGTGTCTTATTGATTCTGGAGCATCTTATCATATGGCTAAGGACAAAGACATATTTTCTACTATAAATGAATGTAACACCAAGAAAATATTTGTTGGTGATGATAGATCTCTTAGTGTTGTAGGATCTGGAACAATTCAAGTAGATAATGGTCATTTCGATGATGTATTATGTGTTCCAAGTCTTTCTTGTAACCTTCTATCAGTATATCAAATCACTCATCTAGGTGAAGGTAAAACCATAGAGTTTTCACCTGACCAAGTTGTAATCAAGGATATCAAAGATCCTAAGCACGTTCTTGCAACTGGAATTGCTGATGATATTATCAGGTTGTACAAGTTTGAAAACTTTGGGTCATCATATTTTTCATCAGTTTTTGTTGCTCATAGCGATGACTTGAGCAAACTTTAGCATGAGCGGTTTGGTCATCTAAACTATCGCTCATTGCAACAACTATGCAATAAACAGATGGTGACTAGTCTTGCTCTTGTTTCATGCAGAGATGGTGTTTGTGCCGGTTGTGTTCTCGAAAAACATCATCGGGACAATTTTGAAAAATGTGCCTCTTGGCACACCTCAGGCCTTTTGCAACTTGTTCACAGTGACTTGTGTGGTCCACTTTCTTCTCCTTCTTTTTCTGGGTGCAAGTATTTCTTAACTTTCATTGATGATTTTTCCAGGCGTACTTGGGTTTACTTCTTAAAACTTAGGAGCAAAGTTTTTGACAATTTTTTGGCCTACAAGGCCCTTGTAAAAAAGCAATCTGGACATCAAATTCAAAAGTTAAGAACATATAATGGAGGAGAATATGTGAACAATAATTTTACAAGTTACTGCACTACACAGGGCATTCAAATGTAACACACTTTTCAGTGTTCCATATACACCACAACAAAATGGTGTTGCTGAGAGAAAGAACTGCACATTAAAAGAAATGGCTAATTGTATGATCCAATCTAAGGGATTAAGTCTAAAGTATTGGGTGGAACCAATCAACTGTGAAAATTACATAGTAAATCGCACTCCTACATAGGCTCTTAAAAATATAACATAGGAAGAAGCTTGGACTAAAATTAAACTAGATGCAATTCACTTCCGTGTATTTGGAAGTATAGCATGGGCTCACATTCCCGATGACAAAAGGAAATCATTGCAACGTAAAAGTGAGAAGTGTATATTTGTTGGTTATTCTGAATATGTTAAAGGTTATAGACTTCTTCAACCACATTGTAATGAAATTATTACTAGAAGAGATGTTAAATTTGATGAAAATCTCTTGGCTTGCGAGGCTAATTCAACGATTGTTCCTTCATCGGCTTGTGATCCATCTTCAACGTTTGTGCCTTCTTCTGTTCCTATTCTGGTTTATTCTTTAGATAATGACAATGAGGATGGAAATCCACCTCCGCCTGCTCACCTCCTCTAGATGAGTCATTTAGACCTGAACCAACTCCAGTTCCACCGCTTCCTAGATGGGTCCGTTCAACATGAGAAGCAACTGGTGGTCTTGTCGGTGATCCTTCAGATCAACGTCGAACACGTTTATAGTTCCAGTGAGCCTATTCTCTTTTGGATCAAGTTTCTGAGACTCATGATCCAAAGACATTTGCAGAATCTTCAGGTCATCCAGATTGGGATACAACAATAAATGAAGAGTATCTTTCTTTAATGACAAACGATACTTGGGATCTTGTACCTCTTCCAAAAAGAAGAAAACTTTTCAGATGTAAATTGGTCTACAGAACTAAGTATGCATCAGATGGAAGTGTTGAAAGATAGAAAGCTTGGTTAGTTTCCAAAGGATTTTCCCAAGTTGAAGGAAATGACTATAATGAAACCTTTTCCCCTATAGCCAAAATGAATTCCATTCACCCTATTCTTTCCCTAGCTGCATCACATAAATGGGAGGTCCATCAGATGGATGTTAAATCCGCCTTCTTGCATGGATATTTGCAAGAATAAATCTACATGGAACAACCTCCTGGTTATGTCCAGAATGAATCTATCCTTGTTTGTCACCTTAAGAAATCTCTTTATGGTCTTAAGAAAGCTCCCCGAGCTTGGTATGCTAAAAATGACAACTTTCTTATTGACACCAGATTCTCTAGATGTCATTCTGATCCTAATGTCTATACCAAGAAAGTAGTACTCCATCTCATAATCCTTGTCCTTTATGTTGATGACCTTATCCTTACTGGAAGTGACTCAACTTTTAAATGATGTGAAAACCAGCCTTAAGAAGAAATTTGAAATGNTCCAAGTTTTGCAAACCAATGAAGGAATTTTTCTTTCCCAGTCTAAGTATGCTTGTGACCTTATTCATCACTTTCACATGGACGATTTTAAACCAACCCCTTCTCCCTTCCAGTCTGGAGTCAAGCTTACTACCACCTCTACTTCTCTCGAAGTTTATGCCACCCTATACCGTCAGTTAGTTGGTAGCCTCTTATACTTGACTCATACCCATCCCGATCTTTCCTTCGTTGTTGGTCTTATTTCCCGGTATATGAAAACACCCGATGAAAGCCATTGGAAAGTAACTAAAAGGATCTTTGCTATGTCCATGGTACAATTCAGTTCAGGATACATTAAAGTTCAGGGGGGACTCCTTTATTGGTTGGTTTCTGATTCAGATTGGGCCAACGACCCTGATGATTGGAAGTCTATTGCAGGTTATGTTTTTAGCCTTGGTTCAGGACCTGTCACTTGGGCCTGTAAGAAACAACATGCTATTGTACTTTCTTCAACATAAGCAAAGTACCGAGCAATGGTAAATGCAAGTCAAGAAGCCTTGTGGCTTCGACAGATCCTTTCATATTTTGGATTCTAGCAACAACATTCAAACAACCTTTGGTACGACAATTAGATTGCCATCAAGCTTGCCAAAGATCCATTTCAACATCAACGCAACAAGCACATCGAGCTACACATGCACTTCATCAGAAAGATGATTCATGATCAAGTTATTGAAGTGCTCTTTTTCCCTATAGAAGATCAAGTTGCAGACATTTTCACAAAGTCTCTTACAGAAGTGAAGTTTTCCAAAATTTGATCTATGTTAGGAGTTCAAGAAGTTGTCATTAAGGGGGGATATGCTCTAATGCCTCCTTCCTTCTCCTATTGTGTCACTATTGTAAATCCTTCAATCCTATCCCAAGTTGTTCTTAAGGGGGGATGTTACAATATTTAGACACTTAGGAGTTAGTTAAGATCTACTTGGTCTAATGTGTTGTTAGGTAAAAATGTGTTTCTTAGTGTGTTTCTTTATTATGCATTAGTATGCATTTGTAGTTAGGAAATTCGACGATCACGATATGTTCCCAACATAGAGTGATCGGATGATTCATATTCTCCTCGATATTAATGACCATTGATCCATGGATAACACCCGATTGGTACATGACCTCTATTTAAAGAGCATGGAGGGTCATTTTCCGATGATCGATTATGAGAAAATCTCTTGTAAAATCTCTCTGTAATATTTTTCTTTTGCATTAATAAACTTCTCCAAGTGGCTGCATTAGCTGGGGCTGTGGATGTTTCCTCGTAGGGGTTTTACCACGTCAAAACATCGATGTGTTGATCTTTTATCTGGTTGTGTGAGTGGTTACTAAAGCTGTTCATCCTCTGTTGGAATACCTATGTTGTCAAACATTGATGGTTTCTTGTCTCCATCATGACTTGCAATGGCTACTGACTTTCCTCTAGTATGACTTGTAGTGACTAGATTCCCCCCCCAACATGAATTGTAGTAGATGGTTTCTTGTCTTCGGTATGAATTGGAATGATTGCTGACACATCTCCAACTTGACTTGCACAGGCTAGTGACTTCCCCCATTATATGTTCTTCTTCTTATTCTTCTTCCTCTTTATGTTCCTTTTATACTTCTGGTTACTAGTAATTAGGATTTCACTAGATGAGGTAGAAGGAGGATGAATATATTTCACTGATGAAGAAGTTAAAGGATCAACATCAATTTGATTCCCTTGACATAATGTGATTATCTAAGAAGCCTTAGGAGTATTTGGAACATTTAGAGTGTAGCACAACCAAACCAATAACACAACAATCAATCTAGGAATATTCAAAGTGGCCATCAATGGGGAACCAATGTTTCCAAAGAAAGGAAAAGCACAAAAAACCCCTTGGGAAGAGGTCCCTAGGTTGGAATCCTCATGAAATTTAGACATAATGGTGTTATTTAATAGGGTATTCCCTTGTGAAACTATTCAATGAAAATTTGGTTTCTTCAACTAGTTCTCACAGAGGATAGTTAGTGTGGTCAAGCCATCACCTTTGAGGAGGTAGCTCCACACTTTTAGGTGAAATACTTTAGGTCCTTCCAGACTAGTGGAGTGGTTGTTCAACCAATTTGAATCAGTGATTAAAAATCAACAAGACACATACCACCTAACATCAAATAATAAACAAACAAATAACACTCAAATAAAAAAGTCCTAAGAGTGATCAACAAACAAAATACTCTCTCAAATCCCAGCCTAGGTTGGTTAGGTCATGAGTCCAAGACAATGAAGAGCTGATCAAGAGAGCCTTCCAAAAAATTATATGAGTGGATTAAGTCCCAATATCGGTTAACAAAGGTGAAATGCATTGTTAAGGTAACCTGCCTGTAACATTCACCCAAGTTGCAAGTACCCTTGTGAACATGGGCACCCTTCAAGGGAGAAAAAATAATGATTATGCATATGCCTTAGGTACTACAAGCACTTTCCACTCACAATAACCCGTAAGATATCCTAGGAATGGCCATTGAGGTTATCGATTCACAATTGGTGACCAAGTGGAGAAATTGTGGGTTAGGACCACATGTGTGGGTGGGGAAACCAAGCCTAAATATTCAAATAAGTGATGTCACCTAGAGTACCTGACACTTCCAGAAACTCCTATACATGTAGTAATCCAAAAAACACCAAAACAAGTGAAATAGGGGATATCACCTCCACCTACCTTAGAGTGACCTCATTCTTAACACTTGTTTTAGAGGTGCTTTCCCGACGAGTGCTTCTTGATACTAATAAATTTTCACTCACTAATCAATTCTAGATTGAGTTTGTGGCCCTGGAGAGTTTACTCTCCAATCCTAATCCAAGACCCTACTACTAGAATATTCTTGGTTTTCTATAAATAAAAATTCTATTTGATTTTAAGTTAAGTATTCATTTTAAAAGGAAATTGATTACTCAGAGAAGCAATGGTGCCATGTAACATCCCTGTTATAATACCTAGTTTAATTAATGCATAATGTAGATATGAAATGTGGATATGGTCAAGCGATGTAATATGTGGATTGTATCTCTATTTTTAAATAAATAAAATGTGATACTAGCTATTGGGGGTGTTGGACACACCAACCACACTGAGAGCGGGGGGTGAATAAATGTGAGGCTCTTCTTACAACTTCTTACAAAACTTTAGTTAGCCATCACCATTCACAACATCATTACTCATTATTTCTATTCACACTTAGTTGATTCCATGTAAACATATCTCAATGACATATATTAACAATAAATAAATATTCACCATCACAATCAAGAACACAATGAACACCAGATATATGTATTTTCTTTTGTATTACAGATTGCAATCCTTGGGATTTATCAACACCAACTAAAATGAGCACCAACTCAAAGAGAGAACCAACTCTCAATGCAAGACCCAACCTGTAGATCTCAACACCAACTGAGAAGAGGAATCCAATTCTCAAGTACACGACCCATCTTGTAGACATAAATAAATATGTCAAACTGTACGAACAGTCTATACCAAGACAAGTGCATAAACTATGCACAACACAACTTGTCACCTCAACCTGTCTCATCAATCACATCATCCAAATCTGATCTACTCACAAAGATCAATCATCAAGTCAACTCTCAACCAATCATGTACATCAACAACTAGTACCGATACTCTCCTTAATATATCAGATATGATAACATAGATCTCATACCTAATATCAAACTTTACTTTAGTCTCACATGACTAATTTTGGATTAGTCAACAACCCTAACTTGCAACAAGGATAACTATGTACCTGTATTTCATAAAGGTCTAAATATTATATAAAATATTATTCAGTGTCTTCTTTACAAATCCTCCAGGTTTCACTACTTGGAACCTCCCAGAAAAGGAGTTAGAGAAAAAATGGCAGACTTTGCTGAATTCTGGATGATTCTAGAGAACAGACTTTTAGAGCATGCCACGCATGTAATATTTTCTGTATGGATCTAAAAATGGTAAAAAACATACTACATATTGTACTCTAACCAATTCATTGGTATCACTGAATTTGGATCTTTTATGAAGACATTATGGCGTTTTTACCCAGAACACCTATTTTAGACTAGTTTCAGAACTAGCTACAAACCCTATCTTCTGCAGAGTGTAACTCCAAAAATACAATGACCCATAAGCTGAAATTTTTATAACAGTTACTTGGATATGTTGTCTCAACAGTCCCAATATTTTTCTATCTTAATCATTATAGAAATTTTTTTATTGTGAAAATGGTGAGATGACCTGTAAATAACATACCTTAGAAAGAATCATCAAAATACTTTATCCTCCCTTGAATTTCGACCTTCTTTACTTTACCTTCCCTCTAAAATTCACCCTATATCTCCTTTGGTTACCTTAGTCACTTGTAGATATTCAATATTCTCAATAGAATACTAACGAGAGACCCTTTCTCTCTTATTTATACTCTCCAAGTAGCTTCCTCTAGAAGTATCCACTTAACCACTTTGTCCACTTAACCAACTTTGTCCAATTAGCCACTTTGTCTACTTAACCACTTTGTCCACTTAACCACTTTATCCAAAAATAGTAAACTCTCCACTTCTAGTTGCAACTAATTTATTTTTAATTGTTTTCTTGTTGCAACCACTTAACCCATGACTAACCACTTTGAATGGCCAACTTCTTCTGGGATATTCTAGAATAATTTGACTTCTTTGACCTTCTAGGGGATTCTAGATAACTCATTAGGGTTCTCCAACTTCACATGGACATAACTCTCTAACCGTGAGGAGTTATTTGACGTTCCACATATCACCGAAAACAACATGCCGTATACTATCCATATGGAATAGTTTCTCCTACAAATTCATTGATATTCATTACATTATTCCTTAATAAAACTTGGATTCCCTAACCACACTATTGGGATACTCAACCACCTAACCATTTGGACTTCAAAAAGCTTCTTCCCGTGAGGGATTTCACCATAAGGGGACCACTTTGAGAACTTTATCCAAGTGCGTCTCCCCGTGAGGGCTTTCACCATAAGGGGACCACTTTGGAGTTTATCCATTTGGTTATTCCTATCAATCATGAAATAACATCAATGATATAACTCCCTTTAACATCAACACATCATTATGACACCACTTGACATCAACCCTTTGACAAAAATTACATCAATGACCATATAACCAAAAATCAATATATAAATGATACAAACACATCACTATGATAATACTTGACATCAACCCTTTGACATCAATGACAACATAGTACAACAATCTCCCCCTTTGGAATTGATGGCAACACAAACATTGATGTCAACACCAATGATTGATGGCAACACTTGGACATGGAAATGCTCATGCTCCCTCTATGATCATTGCTCTTCATCAATGTTCATCTCGCCACATCAATGTGATTATCTCTCCCCTTTTGACATCAATTGCAAAGGGTAGTTCTCTCCTTGGGGATTTTACCCTACCTGAAATCTCCTTGGGGCTGCTCCCCCTGCTTGAACTCTCCTTGGGAATGCTCCCCCTGTCTGGATTCCTTTAAGATTCCTATGAATAATCTCTCTCCATTTGGACAAGGGATATCACTCTGATGCAATGTTTATGGCATGGCTACCAATCATATTTCCTCCTGGAATCATATCGTTGCAACCAATCATGGGAAGAAGAATAACTACCCTTGTGGGTATGTCTCCCCCTATCTTCTCTGCAAGATGAACAATATGCTACCACTGCAATTTGTTTTTGCTGCAAATGCTACTGCTCAAACGGAACATAGATCAACTACTCAAGAATTATCCTCTCTTCCTATGATGATCCTTGGGCCCATCCATTCATCAAACTTGTGCCATACCATACATCATGAAGCAAAAGATATGTCAACAATGAATATAGAATCATGAACAAAACATCAACCATGTACATCCTGTGCCATACTATGTGCCAACCATGCACAACACCCATGTACATCAACCATGTACATCGATAACATACAATATACCATAAGATATCATCAATGGATTGTATCAACTATATGCCAAGAACATGTGCCAACTGTGTACAAACCATATTCATCTACCAACATGCCAACCATGTGCCTCAAACAAGTGTCATATCACTCGTGATATGCATCTACCATGAACCAAGTGCCACAACCATGTATCTCAACCATCAATATATCAACCAAACATCATAACAAGTGTCTCAACTATATCATCCCATGCATCATGTACCAAATAAAGTGCATCAACTATGCACCAAAACTCAACAAGATGAACCAAAATCAATATGTGTTCCCATACATGTATGCCATATCAACCATAAACCATGTGCCAATTATATTGCTAGAAAGTGCCTCTAACAATGTACTAAATATGTACCAATCACACATCAACTATATATCAAGCTATGACTCATCAATAATGTACAACATAACCAGCTCATCAACTCATCAACTACATGTCCCAATATGTAGCTCAACCACATGCCAAATGCATGCATGAAGACATCCAACAAATATGCCTCTAACAATACATCATAAGATATATCAATGGAGCTCACATATGTACCAACCATGTACTATGATAGATATGCCTCAAAAACCATTCACTACAACAAGTACTAAGAAACCAACAGTACCTCAACACTCAACCATATGTCATCACCATACATACATCAAACACACTTGAAAGCATATAATCATGAAAACCTGCAACAAACCATGTCAGACCTTTCAAAACAGAGTTATACCATCAAACCATGCTGCAACTCATTTGTACACCCCCTTTTCTTGATGTTTTTACCACATATACGTGGCCTGTTCCACAGACAACTCACATATGTAAGCGACTTTTCTATATTTCACCTTGCATATGTACGAGACTACTCCCAAAGGAGCCCGCGTATGCCTCAGAAAATGTAAGGCTTTCCTCATTCTTTGTCCTTTCATTCATGTCTGGATGTTCAGTCTTCTTCATCCACTTATGAAAGTGGTCCGGTTTATCAACATTGATTTTCTAAGCTTACATCATTTCCACATTGTCTTCCTTCCAAGTTACATATGTTGTTCTTGCCATGCTATATGAAGCACTCCTCTTTGACTGTCTTCTTGAATTCCAACAATCCTAAGCTTTGTGGCCAAACCCACTGCAGCTGTAACATCTCATGGTGTGATAGTGTGCAACAATGTGTCCAACTTGATTACATCTCCAACATCTTAGGGTGTTATGGAGCCTTCCAACATCTTTCCTTGCATAATGTCTTCAATCCAAAGCTTTGTGATCATATTCATTACATGAGAAGCAGTGACCATGGATTTTTTTTCATACTTTTGATTTTGTGTCCACCTTGAAGGTGTCTCTTTTTTGAACTAGTTTTGAGGTGTAAAGGTTGATTCTTGGTGTCTTCCTTGATCTATTCTTCTAAAAGTTTCCTTTCTTTGTGTAGGTGCTTGAATTGTAGGTTTGCTTTCTCCTTTTGACAATGGAGCACCTTGCATCATGCTCCTTAGAAGTGATAGCTTCATAGTGTGTTTCTTCCTTGTTGTATCCAAGACTAGATTTATCATTAGGTGATATTTGACAATCCAAGATTTCATCCAAGATTGTTGAGATTTTCATGAGCCTTTTTGACTTCTCTTTTTTCCTTCTGAGATCAACAACTTCTACTTCCAACTTATGGCATGATTCTTATTTTTCATTTACTTGAGTCTTTAGTCTATTGATCTCTTCTTCTTGTTTCATGAGTATTTTCTTTAGTTCCATGGTATTCCTTTGGCACTTTTCTAGGGATTCCTTAATGTATTCATCAAGATCAAAATCAAGATCAAAAACATCTTCTGCTTCAAAGAAATCTGAAATTTTATTTTTGAGCTTCAAAAAATCTTCCTCTTCATCTATAAGATAACTGTTAGTTGATTCTACACAACCTTCTTCTATTTGTGTGTCCATGGATATCCTTCAAGATTGTAGGGATTATAGTGAAGGCTTGCTCTGATACCAATTGTTGGACACAACGACCACACTGAGGGGGGCGGGGTGAATCAGTGTGAGGCTCTTTTTACAACTTCTTACAAAAATTTAGTTAGCCATCACCATTCACAACATCATTACTCAATACTTCTATTCACACTTAGTTGCTTGCATGTAAACATATCTCAATGACATATATTAACAATAAATAACTATTCACCATCACAATAAATAACACAATGAACACCAGATATATGTATAAGTTTCTTTTGTATTACGAACTACGATCCTTGGGGTTTATCAACACCAAATGAAATGAGCACCAACTCTCAATGCAAGAAAAAACCTGTAGATCTCAGCACCAACTGAGAAGAGGAATCCAATCCTCAAGTACAATACCCAGCTTGTAGATATAAATAAATCTGTCAAACTATACCAACAGTCTATACCAATACAAGTGCATCAACTATGCACAACACAACCTGTCACAACAACCTGTTTCATCAATCTCATCATCCAAATTGTTGATTAAGGCTGGTTGTCATTGATGTCAACCCTTGAAGAAAGCCCCGCAACACAAAGGTTTGGGTAATGGACCCAATATTGTTTGATGTAAAGATGACTCATTATTGTTTTGTCATGGTTGATAAGAAGTAAAGATGGATGAACTCCAAAGTGGTCCCCTTATGGTGAAAGTCCTCACGGGAAGACGCTTTGCAGAGTAAGATAACCCATGCTTAATTGTGGAATAATGAGATGAAGGACAATGAATTTTTCAGGTAAACTATCCTAGATGGATAGTACTTGTCATTCCATTTCTGGTGGTATGTGAAACGTCACATACTCCTCACGGTTAGAGAGTTATGGCCATGAGAAGTTGGAGACCCCAGGTTTGGGTAATGGACCCAAGTTTGTTTGATGGATAACGTTATGAGTTATGATATATTTTCAGATAATACTATTCTATATGGATAGTACATGTCATTCCATTTATGGTGGTATGTTGAACGTCACATAACTCCTCACGGTTTGAGATTTATGGCCTTACGAAGTTGGAGGACCCTCATATGTCATCTAGAAGCCCCAAAAAGTCAAAGTAGTCAAAGTGGTTTAAGAGATTTTAAAAGGTAAATAATAAAGTGAAGTAATGAGTGTATTAT
>JASDQU011248594.1:0-10063 GCA_032191745.1 Picea mariana | reverse complement strand
GATGCCAAGATGAGACACCATCCCCTAAAGCACTTGTTTAAAAAATTCAACCTATAAAGAAATACCATATTCCTGCTGCGTTGAACACCCATGAAAGTATCTACCCCTTTTTGCCACTTTTTTATGTCTACAACATGTATTGTATGTGAATTGCATAGGTGTCTATTATAGAGCTCCTATTATGTAATTTCTTTTTCAACTCTGATTGTCAATGGTTACCATTTGATGAAGGCATTGGTAACACCACAACGTGCCTCACCCACCTCCTTCATCAAAAACTTAAACCCTTTTTCTATTCTTTAATTTCACATACAGGGCACTTACTACACACACAATGTTACATTTCTCTCCAACCGTTGGATTCACTAGACGACATAGCCTTAGCTCGCCTTTGTACCCAAAAGTCTCAAGAACCACCTTTTAAAACTAGGCAACCATGAACTAGAAATCCTAAAGGATCTCTAACTGGAAGCGAAGACCAAATAAACCAATATTCAATTGAAGATAATTCCCACAACCATAAGAATGAAGTGCTCAATCATAGTTAAGAAAGAGGTGAAATCAGTGTCCGAGAAGGGGAAATCTCATGATGGCTTCGAGCAACCCTGTGATTGGAAGAATTCTCAAGACAAACATTGCTTGCAATCCCTTGAAAATTCAGAAGATGGCTCTTGCCTTGAATGTTCAACCCACATTTATCAATGAACTTGAATATCTTGCAAAACATATTAATTCATGTGTGAGAATGTATGGAGAATGGATTCCACCTGTTAGCACTCTGTAAATTTTCTCCGGCTGAATAGACAAACAACGGAGGTAATTGTTTCAACCAGCTTTAGAGCTGAGGCACTAGCCTGCTCAACTTAGAGAGGGCTCTCTCATGTCACTTGATATATCTATGGAAATCAGTGGCTAGATTTGGTCTGTTTTGAGGTTTTTAATAAAATTGTTGAAGAGCTGAAGATGACCTTTGGGATATGGGGTCAAGAATGTAGGATGCATTGCCAAATCATGAAAACAATTAAGAGGAAAAGGCTAAATGAGGAAGTGACTTCTGAGTTTATGCTTCAAAATTTAGATGGTATCAGAAGAAAAGAAACACACAACTATTATCAAAGCATTATAGTAATGAATTCTAAAATGGTTTAGAAGAGACAAACATAGTCTAAATCGCCAAGCCGAGAGCATTGAATAATGAATTCTGGACTTTTAATTTCTCAATTTAGACAGAAGAAAGCAAAATGAAATACAGAATAACAGGAATCACACACTATAAGAGAAAACAAAACTCATAACACCATCAATTAGAATCTTTTCATTAAAAGTCCAAAATCTGCCTTTGTATCCATGTATTCATTCCAGCCCCAGAGATTTACAAAGTTTTCCTGCACAGAGGGCAAGCTCCTCCCTTCTCTCCTTTCTCTATACTCATGAGGCCAAGCATATATAGAGGGATTTCGTGTGGAATTTAAAACGTTCTGACTTCCTCATAATTCTAAAAACAGATACAAATTACAAAAAGGAAGAACAATTGTATTATTTAAAGGGGCCGTTAGTAAACGGTCTATCATATCAGGACTCCCTTTTCTTAAGCCGACATCTGTCCAAAACTTTCTGAAATACACCAAAATTTTACCTGAGAATTCACCTCATCTTGGCGATTTCCTCCTCCAGGGTACTCCACCAATCGAGATTTTCCCCGACGCTTTCTATCATCTCGGTTTTGGCCTCTATCCTCTGCCTTTTTCTCCTCTTCTTCTTTGCGGCTGGGTGGCAGGTGTTGTCTGCATGTTCATTTATGACGAGATCCCTCATAACGGGGTTTAATTTGACTCCCGACTCTGTCTTAGTTTCAGGTTCGGTATGAAATTTAGTCGCCAGTATCTGCAAAACCCATCTTTCATTCTTACTTATTTCCCTGCTTGGTACATTAGTTGAGAACCCAGTCGCGCTAGACGTCGTTTGATGGGTATTATCCATACCTTTCAAACTTTGCAGAGACCTTGATTTGGCCACCCTTTGAATTTACAGAATTTCAGGAACACAGGCCGAGCTTGTTTTTCTTATGCATAAGATGGAAATTTTCCAGAATAGGATAGAATGATTTCATATCTGATATTTGATGGCTTTTGTACTTTGATCACGAATTACTGTCACAGTACGTTGGTGTGCCATGCTTCATCAATCCACTTAGAATGATGAGCCTCGAGTTAGTTATGCGACGACATCCTTTTGGTACGTCATCTGGGAAAGTACCTGGACCGGTGTTGTGAGGTGATCTGACCAACCGACATTCTTCCCGCGAGTTATTGATGTGACATTTTGAACCACATGACATCAGGGCCATAGGAAAAGTGGTTTCGGGCAATCCGTTGTCTCCCCCGATGCGTGTGTAAGAGCGCCACGCGTTCCCCATCAAAACCAGAGTGGTTTTCCCTAGTCTGCCTTTGTGATGTTAAGTTTCGTGCTATTTTTTGGTCCGATGTGGTCCTCGACCGTGGATCTGAGATTCTTCAAGATCGTCGGTCCGCCGAGCTACTCCCTTCCCGCCTCCACTATATTTGTTCATATGTCGTGGGATATAGCCGAGTGCCCTAAACTATCACACCTCTACTATGGTATAACGTCTCGCTGAACCTCAAAAATTTTTAGATCCCGATAGAAAAATTGTTAAGGTGATAACACCACCATCGTTGATCCATTGGCATCAAGAGGGGGGGATTCACCTTGTAGCAACTTAAGACTTCCAGTCTAGAGAAACCTTAATTCCTAAGGGGGGTAATGGAACGTTGTCCCCCCATTTATTAAACATTGCCCATAATTCAATGATACGCCTTGGTTTGCTTAACAATATGCTAATTCATTCCAATGGAAAAGCACATGAAAGAAATATATTTTATCAAATTCGTTAATTTCTTGATGGATCCTCCTTATTATCCAAGCTAAGGAGGGGCAATTTTAATATTGCTTTTCCTTAAATGGCTCTAAGAAGTATCTTAAAATTTCCTACCGCAATAAATTCCCTTACTTGTTGGGCTTTGAGAAGCAGGATCCCTTTATAGAGAGTTGGGGCCTTAGCTTCATTTTCCGTGCCTATCCCAATTCCCCAAGAAAACTCAAATTCCTAATTCCTTCATAATCAAATATCACTCCCCCCTCTCTTGTCACCCCAAGTATGCCTTTGTTAATGCTTAGAAGGCTAAAGATAAAGGTTTGGGCTTAAATTTCATCATTAATAAATTTATGCAAGGAGTAGCAAGGAATATCCATCAATCAAGAAATCTTTCAAATTGATAAGAGGGGCTAGGTCTTCACAAGTGTGATTTATAGCATCATCTTCCTTGGATCTCTTTTCTACACCATGAACTCCTAAAATTAATAATAGTTATTGGATGACTTCCATTTCATAATACAAATAGGTTGTTAAATAGGACACTTGAGCCCTACCAATATCTCATCTCCCGTAGGTGGGGCTCAATATCTCATCTCCCATAGCTTGTTTGTTTGTTATCAATTGAATTTTGTTTTCATTAACTTTTAGATTTTAACAACTTTCTAATAATTATTAGAAGTTTTAATGTTAATTTTGTTTATTTTTTAAAAAACAAATTTTCCTATTTTAACTTGTGCCAATATCTCATCTCCCATAGGTTGTTTGCTTGTCATCAATTGAATTTTGTTTTCATTAACTTTTATATTTTAACAACTTTCTAATAATTATTACTAGTTTTAATGTTAATTTTGTTTATTTTTAGAAAAACAAATTTTCCTATTTTAACTTGTGAATTATCTTGCATTTTATTGAAATCTTGAAATACATAGTTTTAAATACTAAAATATTAAAAAAAAATTAATCTAATTAAAGATCTTCGATGGATAATGATCTTGTAAAAATGAAATTTTGGTCTATAACAAAATTTGTAATAATGTTATATTTCTAGGCCTTCATATTATGTTATAAATATCTTATCATTTATATGTTGGAAATTTAAGATTTTTTCTTTTCTTTTTAGTATAAATAGAGGTTTCAACCATCTCACTTGTAATTTTTATCATTTTATTTATGTTTATTAGAGGTACTCAACTTTACAAATGCAATACACTCTTGGGTGTTTAAATGCTTCTAATAATTTTTAAGATGGACAACACAACACAACCTCCTAACTAATACTTCCAGTTTTATGCCATTTTTTTTTTAATGTTAATGAACTAAATTGAAAATAAAATTAAAGTTATAAAAATGAAAACTGAAAATAGTCAACTATAATAATAAAACAATAAAATATAAAATAATATTTGTAAAATATATAATAAACTAAACCAACGTAGATTCATCTTAACCCCATATCTTTTAAGGATTGATATTATCTCTATTTATTTTGATCTCTCTAAGTGCTTATTATATTCAAGGTTAAGATAAATCTTTGTTGGTATATAGCTTTATTTTGAAACACTACAATAAATAATGATAATTGAAGAACTTCCCTTTCAATGTGATCATGATCTTGTGAACTGCAATACTGAAACTTCTTTTATAACAATCTACAACAACGCGATGGGAGTGCGGCTAGGGTTCTACCCTAGCCGCCGCTCTACACCATTATTCCCGCCGATGTAGTCTGCACAGAGCTCGGGGATGCAACGCTTGGAGTGGAGGCAGCCTGGAAGTGTTGTTGCATGTCGTTCAGAGGTTTTTTGTCGCTCCAACAACATTTCTTGCCACATTTCTGAAGCTTCTGAAGCTCCTTTCGCTGGTTCTTGGGGTGGTTAAGGTTTATTTCTTAGCCGTATCCCTCTCTGCTCTTTCTGCATCCGTACAATGTTCCTCTGCCTGGGGTTTGGCTGATGGTAGCTGCGTTTATTGCTGGTAGCTCTGCCCTAGTGGGTAGTTGTCTCTTTTGCACAGAATTTTTGGTTCAGTCTGCAACGGATCTGGTTTATTTTCGGGTGGATCTGGACTTCTCCTCTCCGTCTTCATCTTGATCCGATTAGGGGTTTCCTTGGTACCTCTCTCTCGGTGGTTATATGACCAGGTACTGGATCTTTGGACCTGGGATCAAATGATTTTCATATCGGTTGCTGGGTTTTTCTGCTTCTTTTTGGAGGTTGGGTCAGAGCTTTGAGGTCCACTATCGGGCATGCAGTGCTCGCACTTTGAGGTCCATATTCGGGCATGCAGCTTCTGAACTAAGTTCTTGTAGATGCAGGGTCTTCTCAATCTATTTTGACTTGTTTTGTAACTTTGTTTAGTGGATTATTAGCTAAACCTGGGCCCTCTCGAGCCGAAGTGCTTCAGGCACTAGTTAATTGTAATTTGGTTCTTATTTGTCGTTCCCTTTCTAGTTACTATATACTTGGCTATTTCCTAATACTCAGTATATACCTGCGAATGTAATTTTGCACTTCCTTAATGAAATAACAAATTTTTTCTGTGGAAAAAAAAATGTGATCATGATCTTGTGAAAATGAAATTATGGTACATAAAAAAATTGTAACAATTTACTTCAATAAACAATGGTTATTGAAGTGCTTATTATATTCAAGGTTAAGATAAATCTTTATTGGTATATAGCTTTATTTTGAAACACTATAATAAATAATGATAATTGAATAACTTCCTTTCAATGTGATAATGATCTTGTGAAAATGAAATTATGGTATATAAAAAATTTGTAACAATTTACTTCAATAAACAACGGTTATTGAAGGACTAAAAGGGTCTTTGTAAAAATGAAATTATGGTTTATAATTTTTTTTTAATAAGTTTTTAGTTTTATGCATGGTCATATATATTTTTTTTGTAAGTAAGAAGAATATATATTAAGAGCCTCCTAGAAACAGAGTATCATGGCATAGTACAAAGAAGTCCATACTGAGAGTGCAAGACTGCCCCAACAGAGGGGAAACCAGTCCGTTGTACCCAAGCAGTCTGAAAACTTAAAAGAACTATTGTTTAGCGTCTGAAACAGAGTTTACATCTATATCATCCATATGCTAGTGAGAAGGGTTAACCCAAAAAAAGAACTGCTAACCATCTATGATACGACAAAAAAAACTAACAAGCTAGACACCTAGCTGATCTGCCTAGATGCGCTCATGCCCCACGTCGCCCACAGTGTCCTCGGCTGCGCTTTCTCGATTTGCTTCTGTTGTTGCACCCGGCGCTGCCCGTGGTGCTGCACCTGTCGCTGTATCGGTCGCTTCGTCTGTCGCCTTGTCCGGCTCCTCCATTGGAGCATCCTCATCCGAGCTAGAGATTAGGGAGCTCTGCAAAGAGGAGAGAGTCCGAAGAAAAAGGTCCACTTTGGCTCCGGTTCCTTGTAGCCGATAATTGAGGTCGTCCACTTCCTGGCGAATACCAAATACCAAGTCGTAGAGGGCCGCCATACTATCCCACAGCTGAGCATTGGTGAAGGTGTCGCGGGGGAGGGGCCCAGCCCCGCGAGAAGCATGCTGAGAGTGGGGGTCTAAGTCGGACGTCGGATCAAAAGGAGGCGTAGAAAGGTTGCGGGTATAATGCAGGGGAGAGCTAGACGTCCTGGGCACCAAAGCCCCGCTAGTAGAGTGTGAATTTATCCTATCAGGAGAGTAAGCCGAAGAATGCCCAGGGTGGTGCTGGGGAGAGGAGCTAATGGAAGGTGAATCGGAAAGGGAGACTGAGGGTCGTCGAGGCTTCCAGGGCAAGCCCCACCTCGGTCTTCCCCTTGGACGAGTCATGATCCAGCCCACACTGTGAACAGAAGCTGTCCCGAACGTAGGATGAGGACGAAGGGTCAAGGAGTAGATAGGGCTGAGCTTGGGCCAGGAAGCAATTAGAACAGGTTCACACCATTGCCACTGCAGAGTGGGCTCTGCGGGAGATTGGCAACAACAAATACCCAGCACTGCAATCCGAGCCATATCAAAATATCGATCGGGAGGGACGCCTGTGTTAAATCTCGCATTAATGCCCATTCGCGTCGAATTGAAGGTTTAATAAATTAGGAAGAGGGTGGCACGGGCCCTTCACGTGCCCCCGTGTCCTGGTGGCTACTGCCCACTCCCGTCGATCGCCGTGTAGCACGCACTACCACCCCATCCGGGGAGGCATGGTCATATATTGATATTGGTAAAAGACCACTTTTATATAATAAGGATATTAACCCTTTCATTGCCTAAGCTCCTATTCAATTTGGCAAGTTAACATGATGCTTCAAACTTAACATGTTGATGCTTTTGTTAATGCTGAAAAACACTGAGGATAAATGTTTAGACTTCAATTTTGTTGAAGTAGCAATAAGTCAATAAGAAACCTTTCAATTTGGCAAAACGTGGCTAGGTGTTCACAAATTTAACTATTTGTAACTCTATTACCAAAAAGCATCTTCAATATATGAACCCAATTTGTCACAAACTCATATAAGCCTAAATAATTTTACGTAATATGTCATGCAACCCCTCCCAAAGCATCTTCAATATATGAACCCAATTTGTCACAATCTCATATAAGCCTAAATAACTTTAGGTAATATGCCATGCAACCCCTCCCAATTTTCTAATAAAGTGTGAATGTAAAAAAATAAAAGAATTTGAATAAAGAATTTTATGTAATATGCCATGCAACCCCTCCCAACATGTTTTTCTAATAAAGTGTGAATGTAAAAAGATAAAAGAATTTGAATCAAAGTTTAATTGTTTTCGTAATCTAGAATTTGAAAACCTTCATTTTAAAATAAATTATAAAACTAAAGTAAAGTGTGAGTTAAAAAATTATATAAAAAAACTACCATCAGAGCATTTAGAAGATAACTAATTATACATAATACAAAAAACTTTCTATAACTCTTGACATAAATAATAGTATACCATATCCATTGTTATGTGTTGGTTTTTTTATTTCTACTTTTGTATTTAGGATTTTTTATGGGTTATTATGATCTTACCTTATTATCATAGATTGACCCCAGTTTAGATTTAATAAGCTCTTAACAAAATCTTTTTAAAATTATTGGTTTCTCTGGAAGACCAGAAGGTAACACAGCACACAAAGTGTGCTTTGTAGTCTCACCCGAGATAGCTCTATGGGTGGCTGCAATACTCAGGTGTTTGCAACTTGGGAATGAGTGGAGATCTGCAATTGTATCTTGTAATCTTTATTTATTCAGTCTAACATCTGATTATAGCAGTCATTCTATTCATGCATGTGAAATACCAGATCTACTAGTTAATTCATTCATCTAACATTCAAAATTTAACAACAACAAGACACATTCATTCATTCACACAACACAGGTGTTACCGTGGTTCACCCCCTCCTGGGCTATGTGCACAAAGATATGGCTCTCAAGATCTTTATTATGGTTCGGTAATATATCATGTCGCGTGTGTTTACAATCTTAGATCTTACTCTCTTCAACAAGCTCCTCAATCCATGTGAGGCTGACTAGATCGCACCAGGCTCCTCATCCTGCGATCTAACCTTCGGGATCGAGTCGCTCATAGCTTCCCTAACTCACCAAGTTACTAACTCGTATAATTCTTACAACTCTCTCTTCCCTGGTCGACTCTCTATTTTTCTCTCTCAACTGACAACCCCCGCTCCCTCTAAGTACTACCTATTTATATCCTTGGCTCATCATCCATTACAATACATTAAAAAACCCTAACCCTAGCGTCGTTAGGTATTCCTTGCATGTGCGCCTCGCCTGCTTCCTTTGCATGTGTTGCTTTTCCTTCCAGTTGTCCTTTCCTCCTTACATGCTTCTCTTCCCAAAAATAGCCTTTTCTCCTGACTATGCTTGCATCCAACATGCCTCCAACAATGACATGTGGCTCGTCCTGAGCCACCTAAACTTTGTGTGCTTCTTCAACAACTCCTGCTAGAATCTGGAACTTCTTTGTAAGTTCCCCTGCTTGTGTTTGAGCTTGCACGATCTTTTCTCTAAGTGATTCCAATACTTACGTTGTAATCTCCTCGCTGATCATCTTTGCGCACTCTACCTGAATTTGTGCCATGTTCTTCTTGGCCTCTTCTTCCTGCGCAATAACCTCCGCTGCTAGCTCTTGGAGAGGTTCCATCTGATCTTGTTGATCCTTCTTCTGTGTCTGCGCGGCTATGAGTTCTTCTTGCAACTTCTTCATATCTTGCACTCCTTTGAGGCACTCAATGATATGCATCGTCTTCTACCTCTGCTTGAGGTCCAGGATAGTTGCGCTTATCTTTTCCTCTTCCTGGTCCCACTACTGGACCTATTGATCCTCCTCTAGCTTTGTCCATAGTTGTGTTGCTTTATCAAACAAGTCAACAGCTACACTAACTTGTTGTTCCATTTCCTCCATCTTTCCTACTGCTTCTTCACCTCCGAGGGAGTGGTAGGGATGAGTTGTTCTCGGAGGTTCTTGATCTCATGCCTGTATTTATCGATTGTTTGCACAATCTGATCAATTTTCTGCGTCGTCGTGGGCTCTGATGTCTGCGCACTCTTTGGAATTCTATCATAGGCTATAGTCAATCCCTGCTCGAGCCTATCCACACAATCTTTCTCATCCTTGGTCTCAAGCTTGACCTACTCGAGCACCAAATCCAACTCTTCTCGGTTGTTCTTCATCTACTGCAACTCTGTTGCGTCTGTGCATGCACACGACTGTACCTCCTGCGCGACGTTGACTTTAAGTTTATATAACGCCTTGGTTGGTATCTGTCCCATTACCAACTGTATTTGTGTCATATCTTTCAATGGTGTCTGGCCCACAATTTCTCCCATGCACAGCATGCTAGGTGTAACATGAAAAGTTGAGCTCGCATGTGCTATCGCTTGGATCATATCCTGCTCGCTCAGTACAGCCTTGGCCCGTGTTTGTGATGTTGCGGGGACTGACTCTATTTCTCTGCCCATCCTCTGTGTTTCTCTGATCTGCTCTAGGAGCTGCCTCATGTCGACCAACTCTTTGTTGGATTACTGAGAGGGGGGGTGAATCAGTAATAACGTAATTATAATCCTTTTTCTTCAAATGTTATATCAATGTAGAATTATTATCCAATAATGAGCAGTAATAAATAAACAATCACACACATGCACAGTAC
>JASDQU011248593.1:0-12976 GCA_032191745.1 Picea mariana | reverse complement strand
TTCTTGTTTGACAACATCTTTGATTTCTTTAAATATCACATCTCAGATATATACTACCTTCTTAGTTTCTGGGTTCCAAAGCTTATAATCTTTCAGACTATTTTTATATGCAATAAAGACACACTTTTCAGTCTTCTTATCTAGGTTACTCTTGTTTTCCTTTGGAACATGAACATAGGCATCACAACCAAATACCTTGAGATGTGTCAAAGAGGGTTTCTTAGCATTCCATACCTCATGTGGATTCTTGTCATCCAATGTTGATGAGGGTGATTAATTGACCAGGTAATATACATTACCCACTGCTTATGCCCATATTTCATATCCTAACCCAACACCACTAAGAATGCACCCATCAATGTCATGTTCATCCTTTCTAAAACTCCATTATGATGAGGTGTATATGGAGTAGTCTTCTTCCTTTCTATACTGCACTTCTTACAAAATTCTTTGAATTCATTTCCACAAAAATCTCCACCATTTTTTGTCCTTAGAACCCTAATTATTTTCTCTATTTGATACTCAATAAGATCCTTAAACTCTTTAAGCCTGTTAAAAACTTCAAATTTCTTCCTAAGGAAATAGATCCATGTATTCCTCAAGAATTCATCTATAAATGAGACATAGTACACAAATTTTCCCAGTGATGGAACCAACACATGTCCAAACACATCAATGTGCACCAACTATAAAATTCCTTCTACCCTCGCTGCACCAGACGAAAATCTTACCCGACTCTTCTTCCCATATGTGAAATGTTCCCATAAATCAAAATCCAAAGAGTAATTAGACATACTATCAACCATACCTTTACCGTATAGTAGTTGAAGTCCCTTCTCACTGATTTTCCCCAGTCTTTGATGCCACAACATAGTCTTTTCTCCATAAACTGTAGGATTTTTTTCTTCTTTTGATCCAATCTCAGTAACAATGGAACTATTGCACCCATCACTAATAGTTCTTCCCTACAACTTATACAGAGTTCCAATCTGAACTCCCTTCAGTAACACCATTGCTCCTTGAACCATCCTACCGGTTTCTTTCTCAAACATTGTTTTTACCCTGCATCGTCCATTTTTCTTACATAAATCAAAATTTTGTTCAATTCTGGGATGTACAGAACAACAGAGAGTGTTCTAATCCTTCTATCCATGAGCTTCAACTTGACTTTTACTCATCCTATGATTTTTGTTTTCGAGTCATCACCTAGGAAAACATCACCCCCATAAATCAAAATCCAAAGAGTAATTAGACATACTATCAACCNCCACTCCCTATGGGGAGTCATATGAAAGGATGTAGCTAAGTCAACCGGCCATGCCTCATGATCTGCATGTGTGCTTGAAGAATCCAAGTACACATCCCCTCCTTCTTCCGAGGAGGTTTTTTATTCTGTAGAAGGAGCATCTTCAGACCCCTTCCCTCTCTCAACACTTTTGGATCTACATTGCTTATTGTAGTGCCCTTCTTTTCTACATCTCTAGAATACCTTTAAAAACTTTCTAAGAGATTTACATCTACCGTCAGATTTAGATCTCCCACTTGAGGACTTAGATCCATTTCTTTCCTAGGAGCATCCTCTTGCAAATAATGCATATGTGTTATGGCTTTCCATATTTTTCTGCCTCATCTCCTTCGACAACAAGGAAGAGACCACATCATCAAATATTAAAGTAGTTTTATTACAACCTATGGCCATAACCAAACTATCCCACAAGTCTATTAAAGAGAACAATAAACTGATACATTTGTCTTAATTAGAAATCTTAATATCAACAGATAATAACTGACATATCACTGTATTGAAGGAATTCATATGCTTTGTCACTGAGTGTCCATGTTTCATCCTTAGGTTATACAACTTCTTCCACAAGAACAATTTCACTACAACAAATCCCCGTGATTTGCTCCCTTTTTTGCTTCCAAAGATTGTTTTAGTGTATTTTTGTCCAATTTTTTGAAAAGGTCGATGCTATTTATCGAGATGGCGCTATTTTTGGCATTTTTTATGCCAACCCAAACATGTAGGTGCTAATAGCACCAGAAATAGTGCTAGATTTAACATCAAATGTGCCTAAATAGTTAATTGGTTGAGGTGTTGGAGCTTAAGTGGATATGGGCTTTGAGGATTATGGGATTTAGGGATTTGGGGTACAAGGATTAAGGGTTAAGGTTTAAGGGATTAAGGGTCAATATCTAAGGGCTTTGGCGCTTACAATTTAGGTAGTTTAATGGTTAATGGCTTAGGGATTATGGGCTAGGGGATTAATGTTTAAGTGCTTAGGGCATAGGCGTTTATGGATTAAGGGATTAGGGATTAGGGTTTAAATGTTTAAGGGTCGATGGCTTAGGGGTTAGGGGATTTAGCGATTTTGTGTTAAGGGATTAGTGATTAACAAAGGTTGATGGCTTAAGAGTTTAGGGATTAAGGCTTAAGGATTTAAGGGTCAATGGATTAGGGGTTAGGGGATTTAGGGATTTTTGAGAAATCTCTTGAAATTTCATGGAACATCTTCCAACATGCCCATCACCAATGTCATCCACCGATGTCGCACGATGAGAAGTGAATGGGGCCAACATTAAAATTTCTTCAAATTGTTCCTATATGCGTTGAAATTTGACATGGTTAGACTAGACACATGCCTTGACAGTATTTGAGGGTTTAAAGACTCAAGGATTCCTGATTTCCCTGCATAATCTTTGAGATCATCCACATTTTCATCAACATTCATCATGTAGTCTAATTGTCATCATTTATTATTCACATCTATGGAATGTTTGTCGAAACTCTCTTGAAATTTCATGGAACGTATTCAAACATGCCCATCACCAATCTCATCCACCAATGTTGCACGGTGAGTAGTGAATGGGACCAATGTTGAAATTTCTTCAAATTGTTCCTTCATGCGTCAAAATTTGACATGGTTAGACTAGATACATGCATTTATGGTATGTGACACTACTAAATATGACCAAAGTTTCCACAGGTTTTTGTTGTTATTGCCACACATATCTGTCGCACTTTCCACGAAAGAAAAGACTATTTTTCATGGAAATTTTTTCATCGCTATATCCGCAAACCAATTATTCGTGGAAACAACGATGAAATAATCCCTCCACGTGCCATCATCCTCAAGATAGGTTTACCTTATAAAGCGTGGAAATAGTGACAAAACTTCATTGCAATACGGACGAAAAATCGTGCCAAAGTAAAAAACTTACCAACAGATTACATCGCAAATGCCATACGTGTGACGGAAAAGTGTGGAAAATTGCGATGAAAATGCGTGGCAATAGTGACGAAAATGTTTGGCAGAGAAAAATTTACGACGCAGATGCTATATGTGCGACGCAAAACCGTGAAAAAGTGCGACGAACTTTCGTCGATATTTCCACACATAATAAAACCTATCCATTGCCTTGCGATGAAATTTCATCGATATCTCCATGCTTAATAAAACACATTCATTTCCTTGCAACAAACTATCATCGATATTGCCATGCTTCCTATATGTTTTAAAAACAAAAGATCTACATGAGAAGCTGGATGTTGAGATTCGTGATTGACGCATACTCAATCCTTCAAAGGGTTTCTTATATGATAAGGACTTATCAGAGGGGGTTTTGGGACTTATTAGGTGTCTTTCTTAGTGGACCAAAAGGGAAACCCAAGGCACCTTGGGATGAAGGGGAAGATAAAATACATTCCCTTGAATGAATGATTTTAATTGAGATATTGGGGCTCTGAACTAGAGGTCAAAAACAATTTGGTAGGGGTATCCCAGGGGGACAATATGGGAGATGTGTTTTTTTTAAATCTATCACTATGCTTGTGAGAGTGGGCCAACCCTTTACTTATCCACTTCAATGCACTCACAACCATTAATCGATATTAATATAGATTGGTCACAATAATTACCTTGAATATCAAATTTAACCTATTAATGTGGAGGGATAATCACAGCATGAGGTTAAAGGAATTCANTGGGAGATGTGTTTTTTTTAAATCTATCACTATGCTTGTGAGAGTGGGCCAACCCTTTACTTATCCACTTCAATGCACTCAAAACCATTAATCGATATTAATATAGACTGGTCACAATAATTACCTTGAATATCAAATTTAACCTATTAATGTGAAGGGATAATCACAACATGAGGTTAAATGCATTCACACCCTTTCAACAACTATGTTTGTAGATTTTTGGATGAGGAACTTGTAGCCTTGTGGTTGAGCCATTCCCTTACCAAAAAAATGAAGGTTACTCAAACTCATATGAATGAAAGAAATCAAAGTTATTCCCACAAAAAAAGTCGTAACGCTTTGAAAGAATGGTAGATCACAACAATGGAGCACTTGTTTAAACAAAGACACTTACTCCTATTCAAGTAAAGGTAACTCACCCTATTCAAATGAAGGCACATGATACCATATAAATGTTTAACTCGAAGGGTAGTTCACATCAAATCAAGTTAGTGTGATCACAATGTTTTGAAACAAAGGGTGATGACACTACTCTAGGTGATAGTTTCTCACACCACCCTAAATGAAGGATGATTGCACTTGTTGAAGTCAGGGTACTCACATTAATGCCAAAAAATGGTAACACATACCACTATAAATGAGTAGGAATCACACATGATGAACGTGAGATAACTAATATTTCACTTGGAGTAATGCAATTTGGTGGGAAGTAGAATAGCTAGTCGTATATGTTATAGTCTTAATTTCCACCCTACATGTCAGAAGGGAATCCAGCTTAAGATGAAAGTCAAAAAACATTTCTTTCTCAGGATTTAGGAATTTGTTTTAGGGTCTTCACGTGGAATATAGGAGAAAACATGTGATTATAGTCGTTGGTCGTTTATAATGCAACAAGCGATGATCCCTGCAACCTTCTAGATTTGCAAAGTTATGAAGAGGTAAGTGAGGGATCATCTCCCACCATGATTTTATAATTATTATTTAGTGGGGTATATTGAAAGGAATTAATTATATCCTCATTTTTGGGTACAGTATATCATCTATATTTACCACCTAATACATTTAATTTGTCAAACCAGGGGCCTGAATGTTTTACAGGCTACCATGCACTGTGTGTGCAGACTGTGAATCTTTCAATATTAATCATGTAAGTAAACAAACATTGCAGTAACATAAAGAAAATAAATTAGATTACTGGTGCTTAAACATAAATAAGTAACATTCAAATGAAGTAGGATAACTGTAAATGAATCAGAACACACAGATTTAACAGATTCCACACAAAACCACAACAAAACTATATCATAAGCCGACAACACCTGAACAGAAGAGTGGGCCCAACTCCCCGATAAAGGCTACGGTGAACTAACTGCCATGAAAACTCAGAAAATTAGAAGAAACTTGATTTTCATTAAATAAAACGAGATTACATAGGTTGCATTCTTGATACAGGACAACTCCTAGCTGGCTGAATGACTGGCTAATCCCTTCTCTATATTTGTTTGGCCTTTTATACAATTCATGGAGCAAAGAGAGTCCCAAGATTAGGGTAACAACTCTTCCTAAAAATACACAAAGGCTGAACCGATTAACATAACCTAATGTTGGACCATGGAACAGGTCATGTTTTGCAACTTCAACCCACGAACTGCACTACATCCTTGATCACATCATATTTCTAGACTATGTTTGCTCTGTTCCTGCAAGATTTAAGAGATTAGTGATTCGCTTTGGTAAACCCCCAACCAATCTCTAACATTTTTGAACTAACATACAGAATGAAATAATAGAGGTGCATTATTACCCTTGTGGTTACACACATCTCCCCCAAACTTTAGTCACGTGCACGTCCTCATGTAGGCCATCACTTTCATAAATATGGGTTGGAACCTTGATACTGGGCCTGAAGTTATGCTATGTCATATGCCTCAGCCATATATGTCCCTGGAAACTTATATCCCCCAGTCAATATTATATCCTTCCACCATTCTTTCTAGACCTCGTAATTAGGTTGATATTGATCAAGTGGCATTCAGATGATGGGGAATGAAAATCTCAAACCTAGCCATCAAACCCCACAAAACCTCATACATGCTATATACCTGGATATTCTTTCCATGGATCTGCGAAAATTGGGAGCCCCAAATGCTTCCCGTTCCTTGACAACAGGTGGTGATAGGCCCATCTCTGGTCACATTTTTCAAGTGCCTCTTCCTTGCAATAGGTAAACTATTTTATGCAAAGATCAGCACACCATTGCTATGTAGTTTCCATATTCTGTGGCCAATTGGGAATCTGTCTGAAATAGTTATGTTTCCTGATGATCTGTTCAACTTGAAAGTTCTCCATTCTAACCTAAAGGGGTCTATGTACCTGATTTTCCTTGAAAAAATCAAGTTCCTTCTTCCACTTCACGTGGTTGATGGTGTAGGAAATAAATGCCCTCAATTGGACATTTTCCACATAAGGAACTGGATTGAGTTTTTGATCATCTCTTAGCAGGTAGTTATGCATTTACAGTTCACACATGAGATGTTATGTGAGGATGTCATAACTTTTCAAGGTCCTAAGAAATTGCATGGGGTCTTTAATACTATAAACCATCTCCTGGTGAATACATTCTAGATAGAAAAATAAATATTGTTCATGAAGGAACAATGCATAGATGACAGAAAGGGAGTGACATGTTACTACCTGGTGGGTGATATCATACATATCTTATTTGTCATCTCTTAACCTATGTATCTGTGCCTCCAACTCTATAATATTTTCCTTCTACTTCTTGCCCTTGTTCTTCTCTTCTTCCAACTTTTCCTCACAATCAAAAGCGACTCTAGCAACCTACTCCCTTATGTCTTTCAATGTCCTTAGGTGCACTGAAGAAGGGACAGCTCCTGTCCGAAACTAGGCTACAATTTTCTTCCACTTATGTATCTCAGCTTTCAACAAAACTACCCGAGCTTCAGTTGTATCTGTCATTGGCTCAACTTGAGTAGATGTTGTTACTATGGAAGTATGCAAAATATGATCAGTCTGAGTGGTTGCAGGTATTGTAGAGGTGTGAAATATAGGCTCAGTCTGAGTAGCTACTATATGCAAAACCAACTCAGTTTGAGTAGTTGTTGTTACTCTGGGAGTATCGATAGCTTGAGTAGCTTCCGATATTGTGGGAGTATCGGCAGTTTGGGTAGCTGCCAAAATAGTCTCCTTGACATTTCTCCTCATTGCTTCCTTGGCAATTCTTTTGTATCTTCATGCTTGTTTCTTTAGGCAGAGAACCTTCTTATTTATCTTGACATTCTCAATCCTGAATTGTAGAGTTTCTCTAAAGGCTGTCTTATAACAATCCTGAATAGGGGTTCTTCTCCTTGCACAAAATTTGACAAATTCCTGTTTGACAGGAATTTCTTCAGCCCATCCCCTAGGAGGAACCTCATTCTGAGCTTCATTGCCTGCAACCTCTATGCATGGCTCTTGTTTAACTTGCACTTCTCCTGGAGTAGCATCACCCAACTATGGTTCAAGGTTTTCGGGAGCAACATGCTCTGACGCTGGTTCTTGTGTAACATCGTTAGTCATTTCTTTCTCACAAACTGGAGTAGCTGTTGTGTCTTCAAAAATAGGGTTTTTAGGAACGACTTGTTCTGACGCTGTTTCTTGTGTTACAACGTCAGTCATTACCTACTCACCGATGGGAGGAGTAGCCAAACCATCTTCACAGAAAGGAAATTCAGAAATTTTTGGCACTGGTTATTTTGTAACAATGTCAGTTACGTCTTGTTCATAGATTGGAGGAGTAGAAGCATTCCTCTCCTGGTCATCAGATGAAGGGGTATCAACATCCATCTCATGATCATCTGTGGGTGGAATAGAAACGTATATTTATTTTTCATATGCTGAGGGAGTAGCAAAATCTCTTTCTTGTTCATCTGCTAAGGAAGTAGCAACATCTCTTTCTTGTTCAGGAAAAGGGTTTGGAGGAAAAGAACCCTCTGCTTCCTCTTCTTATAAATCCAAGTTAATGACCTGCCTCATTCCCCCAACTTATCTAACTTCCACTGATGGTTTCCCTATTTCATCATCTTTGTCTGAGGCTAATTCCTGTGTATCAACACCCATTCTCTTCCCTTCTACAATAGTTTTGGAAGCCTCCGCTAATTTGCTCATCCCATCTCTCTCTGCTAGGTTTTCTACTACTTCTGGGATAAGTTCTGCCAATTCCTCTTTCGAGAGTCTTATGAACTACGACCAACTCACATGTATTTTCTCTAGCTCATCCATGAATAGTAGATTAACAAGGCCATGATTTGTGAGGGTTTTGAGTGGTTGGCATGAGCACTAAGCTACTTGTTCCATCCACTGAACGTTATTACACAAAAAATAGGGCATGTTTATGCATTGTTGGAAACGCAGAGATGTGAGCAATTTGAGATGAGATTTGTAAATGGTAGAGGGGTGGCCTTTGCATATCACATACCTTATGAAAAACAATGCTACCTCAGCCCATGGAGGTGGAAGAGAAGTCCATTCGTATCCTTTCCCTTTCTGCTTTACTTCTTTTCCTTCACGCAGAAACGACTCTGGAAATTCTGGGAGTGGTGTTTTCCAGACAAACCATCACTGACCGGATATTGGCAACCCACTAGCTGCTGCAATGGTTTCCTCCGTGACTCTGATTTTTAATCCACAAACCATGGAGGAGTGGTCATCCAAATTTTGGGAGAATTCTGTTGTAATTTCTGCATCAAATCCATGTAACCTCTCAAAATACACGTCCTAACCTGCATTCTGGAAAATTTGCCAGACTTTTGGATTTCGACGGACCTGTGTAGTATTTTCTGGCTCATACCTTATTGCTCCACCACCCATTCTGTTCTGTTGACTGTGCCTACTCGAGGAGTACCTGTGACCAGTTCAGGAGAAACGACAGGCAAAATAGTTTTGTGGAAAATGTGTCATGGAAATAGTCATGGATATATATATATATATATATATATATATATATATATATATATATTAAATTAAATGATGTGGCAGGTAAGTAATGATGAATATATGAAAGTGAATTTAATATCTTGACTGATGATTAATGGTTTGGTGGGTGTGTCCAATCCCTATGCGTACAACGACGTCAGAAAGTTTTAAGTAATGATTGCAAAATTGTGTTATTAAAGAGGGTAATGATGACTCTTTGGGAAAAGACATAAATCTCCCCCAAACTTAAAGTTAAGACCATCCTCGAGCATGAATGCCTATGCCATGTGTAATATTATCCAAATCTGTTAAATTTGGTTGAGGACATGCTTGGTGACTCACCTGTTATGGAGAAGCATCATCGTAGGAATAATGTCGTATGCAGTCACGGAATATGACAACGTCGATTCGAGCGACAACATCAGAAGTGGTGGCAGCTGAAATATCAGTATCCATGTTGGTGGGAGTGTAGTCAAGTAATTTCAACCACAGTAGAAGCAGTAGGAGTAGCGACAACTAGAGAGTAGTGGCGACTGGAGTAGCGGAAACCAAAGAGTAGCAACAACTGGAGTGGAAGTACCTCAAAGTAATGGCATCTGGTACAGCAGGGATTTTAAAGTAACGAAACCCAGAGTAGCAGTGAAGGGAGTAGAGGCAACCAGAGTAGCGACAATAGCAGTAATGACATCTCGTACAGTGGTAATTTTGAGGTAGCAACACCCAGAGTAGCAGCAACTGGAGTAGCGACAACTGCAGTAACAACATCTCGTACAGAGGCAATTTTGAAGTAGCGGAAACCAGAGTAGCGACAACTACAGTAACATCATCTTGTACAATGATGATTTTGAAGTAATGGAACCCAGAGTAGAGACAACTAGAGTAGCGACAATAGGAGTAGAGACAACTGCAGTAACAACATCTTGTACAACAACGATTTTGAAGTAATGACACTGGAGTAGCGGCAATAGGAGTAGTGGCAGCTGCAGTAACGACATATCATACATCGACCATTTTGATGTAACAACACCGGAGTACCAAATTGGGTCCACTTATCTATCTAGTGGTAGTTGGTGAACCAATCACACATTTTCCCCATTGTCAAATTGCCGAGATGGAATTTTATCTCGATTGTGTGAATATTTATGCTTACTTTGAGTTCATTGACATAGTAGATGACAAATACACATACCTAGTATTGTAATGGATTGATTGACAATTTGAAAATGATGTCATTTGTTAAGAAGGGTTATTGGATGGTATATCCATTGGATCTAATGTAGGGAAATACATTTTTTAAATAGATAGAAGAACTATTGGATGACTAGGAGAGTTGGAAGACTACATTAATCTCACCATAGGATAGTTGGAAGACTACATTAATACAACTGCTAGTGGAAAGTTGAGTTAGAGAATAGTATTCTCCTATGTCATTTATTCCAAAGTGTCCATTAATTTTGGGCAGCCTAGGGAGTATGAGAATTAATTGACACAAATATGCACACTACCAAATTCCATTAAGTGGATTCATGTAGATATTAAAGATCCACTAGTGTTTAATGGCACAACTAATGTTTAGTTTTCAAGTATTATCTTCTAGACCAATCCTTCAAGTTGTCCATTGATAATTTAGTGTCCAAGTATTTGGTTAACAATACAATGTTGGAAGGTTGATTCTATCGACGTTTGCTACTATTTTAGGAGTTTGATTTTGAAGTGGTGGTTAAACTAGGTAAATAAAATGTGGGACCTAATGTTATCGGACTAATCGGTATGTGCGGACACTAACTGATCTCCCTAGATCCACCTAGATCTAGAACAAAACACACTAGAACATGATGCTTTCCTTAAGTTTTAGATATTGAATTTACTAACTAAAGAGGGATAGGTGACATACCGTTTAAACGTCACTTCCTCTCACCATCGCCATCCTAGCTCCATTCCAACGTTCATACAATGATGATTTTGCAAAAGAACGCAACCAACCAAAGTGATAGCAATAGCATAAACTCAATATAAACCTATGTATGTGATCAAGGAATCATACAATAAAACACAACAAGCTTTATAGTAAAGAATCATATTACTGTATCATATTAAATGTGAAAGAAAGATTACAACCTTGGCCTTGATGTTGTAAGGTCCCTTCCAACTGTCCTTCATTCCCCACACACTTTCACTCCAAGAATTATGAGAGCACAAATTTGATAATATTCACAATCTATCTTGACAAAGTGGCTCATCTAGCCAAGCTAAAAATCTCCAAAGCTCAATCCAATCCAAGCTAATCTCAAAAGCTCCAAAGCTAACCAATGCTAACCTTCTCCATGAGAAATCCTCTCCTTTTATAAGTTAAAGAGGATAAGGTGAGCAGGTTAGGATGATCCCACTAAATCATGAAAGTGAGTAAGATCCAAACCATTCGGATGCCACCTCACCATAGAAGTTTCTCCTTCTAGAAGATTCGAGAAAACGCTTGTTTTTCCCATGTGTAGGTATTCTCGCACCCTACCTATAGAGAAACCTGCGAACATATCGCACCCTAGCTATGGTGCAACCTGCGAGAATCAGGCATTCTCGCACCCTAACTATATAGCAACCTGCGAACTTCCTTTTTTATAAGGTTTTTACAAGGGAAAATGCAACTTCTTTTCTCAGGAAAAGTTCTTCTCCCTTATCTCTTAAGGAACTCAGGCCACTGACCCCTCTGAAGGCAACATATAGGTTTACATCATTAACGATCATAGGAATGAAGAAAATAATGTGTAATAGAGAGCCCCCCAAAGTATGAAGTTAGAACAGAGTGATAGTTGAAATACTTTGTCGAGTATGTGTAGGGAACAAGAAACAGTCGGTCGGAAACCTGCCAACAAACAAGGAAATACAGTACAATAATATATCATCACTGAGGTAGGCATTCCCATACTCAGAATACAAATGAATTAATATCCATGCGAAGATCCATGTCAAGTAAGACAGGTCATGGACACCAAATATACACTGTGGATCCATGCGAATATGACTCAAATCTAAACATAGCCACCAAAAATACACTGTGGATCTATGTGTTAAAGACTCAAATTTGAACATAACCACTAGACATACAATGTGGATCTATGCAACAGTACACTGAATATACTCCAACGCAACTTGGATCTGTCAGAAAAATATCCAGGGTCTTCATCTCTATCACTCTATAGTACGAATCTAACCATGCGAATACATGTGTTGAAGTCGAACATGGTAGAAACCACTTGATTACCGGTCATTAGTGTATACCATTAACAAGTGCAAGGGAAATCACCATTAATGTCAATGACTCCCAAGGTACTCTGGTACAATCCAACGAATGTGAATCAATGAGTTGAGGTCGAACACTCGACGGAATCTCTCGATCAGGGGTCGATAATGAAAACCCACTGTCGAAAGCGAGGAAACCTGCCATTGAGGCATGTAAGTTCCAAGGTACCAATTAGTTTCTAAGTCTAATTCTTGGATAATGAGTTGAAGTCGACAGGAAAAGACTCGTCACAGGAGGGCCTTAATGTATCCCACATCAATGACACAAAACAAGTAACAAGATTTGATGTAGATCAGAGTAACAAGTGATTCAAGATTGACTCAGGGATGGCCGACGCAATAGAAGGGTTTAAGACTGCATAAATGGCTGACACAATAGAAGGCTTTCTTGGTTGAACTTCTCTTTGAACATATTCACGACATGACAACTGTCTTGGAAACATTGACTCAACAACAGGGGTCACAGATCGATTTGTAATATTATAAAGGAGTATGATCAGGAGACAAGTGGATTTTCCAACCTAGACACAAAGCAAGTGAAAGGGTGTCATGTTCAAAAGTGACTCTTCCATAGAATACATGTTTAGACACAATTCTTTCCCAACTTTTCCCCCACCATTTCTAGCAAGTACCTCTTTATTTTTACACAAGCTTAAGGAGGATAACATATGCTTGTTGATGTAATCTCATCCTTCGGATGAGTCCTTCGAAGTATGTTTA
>JASDQU011248592.1:15285-25373 GCA_032191745.1 Picea mariana | reverse complement strand
GCATAAGAAGGGACATCATGGAAAATGTGCAAACCACCATGAAGACTGCATGGTCATGCTTCTGTAAGGAAATGGTAAATCCAAAAATGAAGTCCATGGAAATGGACTCCCAATCCTTGTGAAGCATTGATAATGGTTGGTAAAGACATAGCTTGTGAGTAGGTGGCTTTCTTTAATAACATAGGGAGTAACAATGCATGAACTTGTCAATCTAATTTCTTCATAGTGGGCCAAAAAAATATCTTATTAACATGCCAAAATATCCCCAATACATGAATGAATAGGCTTGTTGGCAACAAATTTGATTGATCTTATAGAACCAATAATTCCTAATCATGTACTCCAAGAAAGGGTTATGAGTTATATCAAGTAGTTGTTGTAAGGAATTAAGAATGTTACCAAAATATAGATATGTAGCATAATGTTTCTACCATTCATCATATGCAAGAACCTTGATGTTAATGATAGGGAAGGTGTGTAGGAGGGTGACTCAACAATTTTTCTACTTTTTTTCACAACCCTTCCATTTTTAGTCACAAGGTRGATTTTTTRAAGGTAAGAAGCCCATTTGAGGTGTAAAAGGTCTTATATTTCTTATTGGTAATTGATCAAAATAAGTGGATGACGATATGTATGTGGGACTATTTATTTTTCATTCAAATAATGATGTCAATGTTTCATCCATAAAYWAGATCATAAAATTCCTTATCATAAGAAATGTAACTCATTTTTGTAGTAGGTGGGCTCTAAAAATGGTAAGCAACAATATTTTCTCCATGTTTAATCACAAACCCAATTTCATACTAAGATGAATTTTTTTCTACATCAACTACTTGTTGTAGGTATGGAAGTTGTAATCTAGGAACATAAGGCTTGCTTCATATTCTAAAATCATTCTTTTACTTTAGGGTATGGTCAAAATGATCATGGTTTGTGACCACCCTATTAGGTGTATCAATCAAATTCTTATAGTATTCCCAAGATTATGTCTAAGAAAGTGGAGTGGGGTAACATGATAGGAAATGGTGTCTTTAAAGTAAAGTCCAACCAAAAAATTAAGTTAATGTTTTCAAGAAAAAAATAGTTATTGACCTCCTTCATTGACCCAAACAAAATGATATGGTATATAGTGGTTATCTATGTGTAGAGACAAGGTTGTTTTGGTTGTCCTTATCGAGAATGAGACAAGTTATTCAATCCTTTATTTGAAAACTATGGTTAAATAAAAATTCTCAATCTATAGAGTGAAAATCATGTGGAATGATGACTAAGATGGGATTTGATTTGGCGGGATGAGGTTATACATGTCTATTATAGATGCAATGTTTGGGGGTAGAAGATGGAGAAACTTGATCTTTAGATAACAAAATTTTCATGGTTTTTTTTTGTTACAATGCATGAACTCCTCGATAGAATGAGTTGTGCTCTTATGAATGATGTAATACTTGCATAGGAATTGAGCCAAAGATAGTATGGATTTGGAAGAGGATTATGAGGCCGAAAGAGTGTTTAAAAAATAAGTGGATCTACTTAAAGAGTAATATTTCTTGACGAATTTTCATTTAGCTTCCAAGGCTTGTTGAAATACAAGTGACAAAGTAGAACTAGTAACCATAGCCATTTCATGACATAAAGAACATAATAAGATAAAATTAAATTAATAATAAGTACTTATTGTCCATCTGAATTGGCAATATGGATTTGAAGTTTGGAAAATAATTCAATGTACTACTAGATTGTTTGGCCTAAAAATTGGCAAAGTTGCAACCAACATGCTTGGAGGTCATCACAATAACCAAGTGGATACAATTGCTTTTTAAGAGTTGCAGAAAAGGTATTCCATGGAACTTTCTCTTATATGACCCCAATGGGGGCATAATAGGGTTAAATTTATATGATATGACCCCAAGGGGGGCATATGTGGGGTTACATGTACATGGAATGTGTAAATGTATATGTAATAGGGTCGACCTAGTAATAAAGGTGCCACATGTTGCACCTTTATTATAAGGACAACCCTATTAAATTTACACATTTCATGTACATTTAACCCCACATATGCCACCCCTTTGGATCATATATGACAGACCAGGTATGGGTAGCAATTGTAACTCCACACTTAATGATTTGCATTAACATGAGAGGTTCATGAATACAATATAGACTGACCATTGTTGTTCCCATTTTAGGTGAGTCTTCCTATCACCTACAAATATTCACATTACTATTATTTATAGTTTACCATAATCTAAGGATTAGGTATTCAACATTCCCTCCCTTGATCTGAAGGGGTGTTTGTTAGTGCATGCATCATTTTGAACTTTTCAATTTTTTCTCTGCCAAGTGATTTGGTGAAGATGTCCACAATTTTCTCATTTGTGGTAATATGTCTCAAGTGAATAGTCTTGGCATCTACATGATATCAAATCAAGTGATATTTTTCTTTTGATTTTCTTAGTTCAATCATGGAATCTATGATTGTTGGCCAACTTGATTGAAAAAGTATTGTCAACTAGAAGAGGAGTGGAATTGAATTTTTTCTACTACACATATTCAAGTATTTTCATAAGCCAAACAATATCCTTTGTTTCTTCTGCAGATACCACATATTCTTCCTATGTTGTGGAATCTACTAGAACTAACTATTTGTGTGATCTTTAGGAGAAAATTGTTGATACAAGAATCATGTGATATCTTGAAGTTGAAACTCCATTTTATTTATCCCCAACAAAGTTTGAATAAGAATATCCAATTAGTCTAAAATCACCCATCTTAAATTACTTGAGTCCAAAATATTGAGTTCCCTTCAAGTATTTTAGAACTCTTTTTACAGTAGACCAATGTCCTTCACAACGTTTTTGGATGAACCTGGAAAGAATTCCAACAACAAATGAAATATTTGGTCTAGTGGTGGTAAGGTAAATAAGATTTCCCACAAGTTTTCTATACTTCGTTGCATCCTCAAATTCATTCCCTTATTTTGATGTGAGATTCAAATTATGTTCCATTAGAGTAGAGACAAGGTTACACGCAACCATGCCAAACTTGATCAACAATTATACAATGTACTTCTTTTGGGAGATGAATATGTACATTGGATTTTGAATCACTTTAATGCCCAAATAGTAGTGAAGATGTCCCAAATCTATCATATGAAAACATTTCTTAAACTCTTTCTTTACGGATGAAATATAACTTTCATTTTTCCATTTTATCAATAGAACATGTACATACACTACAAGATATACCACATTGTTTCCAACTTTATTGGAAAATAGAGTTGCATCATCAATATTGAAGTGTTTGAATTTCAATTTTAGAATATGTTGAGTTAGTTTTTCATACCAGGATCATGGTTCTTGTTTCAATCCATATAAGTATTTGATGAGCTTGCATACTTTGTGTTCTTGTGCCTTCACAACAACACCTTATGTCTGAGACATGAAGACTTTCTCTTTCAAGTCTCCAATCAATAAAGAAATATTCACATCAAGTTGATGAGCTTTCCATCCATTATGTGCTTCCAAGGAAAATAGAGTACAAATTGTATCCTATTTTGTTGTGGGGGGAAAAATCTCCACATAATCAATACCTTATTTCTATGCAAATCCTTTTTCCATGAGCCTTGATTTGTTCTTGTCAAGTGAGCCATTTGAAATTTGTACTTGTTCTTGAAGACCTACTTGTAGCCAATTGGTTTGGTACTTCTGAATGAAGGATCCACCAACTTCCATGTCCCATTCTTGATGAGAAGTGTCTTATTAAAAGAAGTTTGGTTCAAATTACTCATCATGAGAAGTGTCTTATTAAAAGGAATTTGGTTCAAAGTTAGTATATAAAGTCAAATCACAATCATATGAAGCATCCATATCATCCATATCACCTGAATTTAAATTATCCACATCACCTCCATCTTGTATTGAGGAACTTTTGGTTCCTGTCTTTTCAACCTCATCAATATGAACACTTTCAAGTGTTGTTATGAGCCATTTTGGTAGACCTTTTTTAGATTGTCTAGGTTTCTTAGCTGATTGAGATGGTCTTGAATTCTCATCAAGAATCAAACTTTCAATCCTCTCAATCACATCATCCAAATTAACTTTAGGTTATAATGAAGTGGTTGGAACTTCTTCATGAGGGGGAGATGGTGCTTCATAAAAATATTCTAGAGTTTGATTCAAGATAGGTATATCCCTTCAATATGTGGAATCTCATCATAAAATTCATGATATATATTTACAAGAGTGAATTCGTCGAGATGATCAAGATGCCTCTCAATAATTTTTTAATTCTTGGAGGATTCGAGAAATATTACATCTTTGGAAAGAATGAATTCCTTGTTCACCTCATCATAAAGATGATATCCCTTGGTGATATTTGAGTACCCCATGAAGATGCACTTCTGACTCCTTACATGAAGATCATTTCTTTGTTCCTTAGTAATTAAGAAATAGCAGGTGGAACCAAAGACCATGAGATGCCTCACTGAAATAATGTGGCCATACATAATTTAATAAGGAGTCATGTTTTCAAGAGCATGAGACAAACACCTATTTTTCACATAAACTACACATAGAACTGCATCAGACAAAAACATAAATTTTAAATTTTTGAAAAACATCATGGAATGAAGCATATTTAGGAGATTCATGTTCATTCTTTCAACTACACCATTTTGTTGAGGATTTTATAAAATTGTTGTTTGATGTTTGATCCCATGTTGGCATATATAGTTTTCAAATTCATTATATGTATATTCTCTGTTGGATTACTGAGAGGGGGGGTGAATCAATAATGGAGATTTTTAATCCATTTAACACCATTATATAAGTGTTATTTATCTTTATGGTCAATATACCATTATCGTTTAGCAAGTGCAAAGTAAATAATCCATGAAAAATGAACAATCATACACATACACAGTACACCAATATTTTTATGTGGAAACCCAATGCGGGAGAAAACCACATAATTCTTTTTCTTATATTTATTTAAGAATTACATTCATTGGAAACACCAACTTCTTTTGTTCTCCAACAACAAATAGGAGGCTTCGACTCCCTATATTTTCAGGCTACAATATGAGGAAGCTCCAACTTCCCAATTCTATGGATACAGCGAGAAAGAGGATACAACCACCTATGTTCTCCGGCTACAACTTGAAGGTGGCTACAACCACCTATCATTTCCTTGTCCAACCACCCAAAAATATAAGTGTCAAATGATGAAACCACTGCCACACTGTCACTGTGAGATATACCACTGTAAACATGTACCAACCTATAACCAACCTGTGCCACTGACCTGTAACCAACTTGTACCTATACTCAACCCGTACCAACAAAACCCAACAAGTACGTGACCTTTATATGTTGCATCTCTCATATGTATGCGTCATTTCTCTACTACAACCTACATATGTACGCGACCTATCTATATTGCAGCCTACGTCCATCTTCAGTAAGCTAGGGTTTTCATCTTTTTTGAAAATTCAAACACTTTGTTCCCTATGTCACATCAACCTACAACCTGCCACTATGTCTTATCTGTAGATGTGACCTATGCATACATCATCTTATACATCTCCTAACCAAGTCCATCTATGTCTCTCTAGTCATGTGCCATACATGTGTGTACAATCATGAACAAGTGAAATAATACTCACATGGACTATACATCAAACCCTTACTGATATCCAACCTTACACCATAAAAAAAAATTCACAACCACTTCACAACCAAAACCCTCAACCATGTAACAAGAAATAAAAACTATGTCTCAACACTTGAACCAACAGGATTAACCAATGAATAATACCAACATACCACTGATGTATTTTTGTATATCTATCTCATAGCATAAGTGCCATACAATCAAAATCCTCTCTAGGGAAAAACCTCAAACTTCCATAACCATATCTCATGGAGACAACTATATCCAACTACACATAAGAATATGACATACCTTTTGAATTTGTAGATATATATGTTGTACCTTATCAATGTAGACCTTCCTTAGAGCTTGCTTTCGTACTCTGAGGACCTGGCACCCTCAACAAGTCAAACTTTCATGGATTTTCCCACATGTATGTGCACTATTATACTGCCAGTCCATGTACGTATTCTCCCTTCTCCATTGCATCCCACATACACCTAAAAAACTAGGGTTTTTTCAGTATTTATGCAATTACGAAACTTTCGTCATCAACCCTTCATACTACCTCAGACTTGCGTAACTTCAGATGTATCAATGAGTACCTACAATAAACCTTACACAATAATAGATATTCAATGTGCTCAATAGGTGCTAATAGGAGATCCTTTCTCTCTTACATATACTTCCGTGTAGCTTCTTCAAAGGGTTACCTTCTAACCAACTTAACCCAACTTCCTTCTTTTTAAGGCTAATCCACTTCTAACCACTTGTCCAATTATAACCATTTTATCCATAAATAACAAGCTCTCCACTTCTAGTTGTAACTAATTTATTTTTAATTATTTTTTTATTGCAATAACTTAACCCATGATTAACTCATAGTTTCACCCATTATGACTAGTCAACTTTTTCTAGGAGTTTCTAGAATAATTTGACTTCTTTGACCTTCTAGGAGCTTCTAGATAAGTCAAGAGGGTTCTGCAACTTCACAAGGCCATAACTCTATAATTGTGAGGAGTTATGTGATGTTCCACATATCACCGAAAATGGAATGACATGTAATATCCATCTAGAATGGTCTTACTTGCAAATATACTAATCTTCATACTATTATGCATTAAACAATATTAAGTCCCATAACCATATTGTTGGAGCTACCATAATATTCTACCGGACTTGCTTCAAGGGTTGAAATCAATGATAACCAACCCAATTAATCAACAATCTCTTCCATTATCAATGTAAAGAGAGTCAATACAATGTTGAGCTTCATTTTGGATCCATACATGAAATTTTTTTAAAGTTTCAAAAGATTGTGATTTTTCTTTCAACAAGTACACCCTATATATCTTGGTGTAATAATAAATAAAAGACATGATATACTTATTTCCATTTTCAAATGGAATAGGCAGGGGGGAACTCAAATCAGAATGCATCGATTCAATTTTCTACATGCTCTGAAAGTGGAATCATGAAAATATTTTTTGTTATGATTTATAAGGATACAAGCATCACATTGCTTCAAATTCCTATGAATAGTAGGCAAACCGTAAACACCATTATTTTTTAGGAAATCAAGGTTGTCATAATTAATGTGACCAAATATTTCATGCCATAAGAGACTAGATGCAATTTTACCTTCATAATGATGAGAGAGATATGCAAAATTTTGTGCATGAGTATATGTCCCTTTCAACTTTAGTAGTCTTCCATCTTCCACTCTGGTCATGTTGTCAGAAGCCTTCCTTATTTAAAATTTTCTACCAAATATATGAATATAGTGGCCTTGTCATGGGATGTTCACAAGAAACAACAATTTCCTTTGCATCTGAGGAAGATAAGTCACATCATACAAAATAAAATCTAAGAGTCCGGACAATTTAAGCATGATGGTGCCAATTCTCGAAGGTTTGAGACTTGATTTATCTACAAAATAAAATATGTCGTATACATTGTCATTGAAATATTTGAATAAGTATCTCCATAAGGTCATGTGGCAGGTTGCACCTATGTCAAAAATCCATTCATCTCTCCAAGAAGAAAATGAAGTATTAAACAAATCATTGAATTTACTCCTATATTAAAATAGGTAATAATATAATGAGAAGATTTAGGTGTTATACCTTTTGTTGGCTCTTATTTTTCCCTTTTTCTTCTTTTTTATTCTATCTGTCTTTGATATTCTCCCATGGGATTCTACAATCCTTTTCTTCATCTGACCCATTCCTTCCACAATGGTTACAATGAAGATCAAATCTTTAAGCTTGGTTTTTTCTACCCCCTACCTCTAAAATTCTTTCTTCCCCATCATCTTTTGTTTCCTTTTCCTTTAAAACAATCAAGTGGTTGGTTCTTTCCTTTTTTAGCAAGGAAAACAATATCACTAGTGGCCTGAGATGACTTCCTCCCAAAGTCTTTCTCATGTTCTGCAACTTTCTCCACCAAAGTGTCAAATGTAATGGATTTCATTTGACCACTAGCTTGCATAGATTCAAGGTAGTGAGAACATGTACGATAGAGGGACTTAATGAAGGATACAAGAGGGAGGTATATAATCACTTCATTGGAATCAATGTCATGCATTAAGAATTTGATCTCAGAAGCCAAATCCATAGGATCATCATTCTTCAACTCCAGGTTGAAGAGCTTCACCAACAATTGTATGAGTTCCATTTCTAAGTGAGTGCCATATAAGTCCTTCAATTTATTCAAATAACTCTAGTATTCATAATGGAAAAAATATGATGGCTCAACTCTTCACTTATCATCATATCAATCACATAATATGTTTTTTGGTGTTTGTCTTTTCATATGTCATGCTCCTTTTTTGATGTAGGAATGGTCAGTCTTTTACTCATGTTGTGCTTCTGATTTGGATTCTTCTTCACTGGTAGCTTCTTCTTCACAAATTCCATTCCATAAGTTGTTGATTATCATAGTGTGTTTAATATTTCTATACCATTCTTGGTGATTTTCTTTTCCAATCAACACCAAACCGATGATGGAGATGAGGGAATGCATCTTCAAACACCACCTGCTCCTCTCAATACAATTTTTCTTTCAAGAAAAAAAGAAAATGGAAAGTATTCTTGCAATATAAATGTAATTTGAAAGAGATGCAACAATTTCATACAAAGAGGAAAAGTTAATTTACTAATTTATATTACATAACCTTTAGCCCCTAATGGAAGAAACCAAAATTTTATTCGATTAAGAAATATTTGGAATTTCATGCAATATATTTATACTATGACACATTCCTTATTTAATATTGATCCTCTAATTTGACAAAGTTGAGCCACTAAGTCGAGAAACTAGCCCCCTTACCAATGTGGTCAAAAAAGGAGGTGCAAGGAAAAGGAAACTATGGAAATCATTTTGCATGCCTCTACATGCTCTTATAAATATTTTTCCTTCCAAACATTATTTGGATATGATTCAAATGATAGACAACATGATTCGGGATATATGAATAATTATTCAATTATCCCACACAGAGAACTCACGCTACTAAAGAGAGTGTGAGAGTTGAACTCATAAGTTGATTATGAGTAGGCCAACAAATGCAACTACACAACAAGTAGTGAGGAGATAAAACACTACATTGTAGGATTCATATGCAATGGGGTGTGTCAGGGAAGAAATACTCTCATCAAATAATAGATAGGTACTACTCTCGTATAACAATCAACTTCATACCAACAAGAAAATTGTTAAGGAACTCATCCTTATTCCTTCCAAGAATCTCGTAAGAAAAATTTACATATTTTCAACGCATTTGATGAAGTGTATTCAAAGGGGACCAATGAGAAGAATCTTGTTGAAGCTTTAAGAGGAGGAATGCAAAAGGAATATGAAATTTGTGCCTGAGGAGCCCATTGTTAAGAAAATTTTTATTGAGGTTGACAAGGAAACTATGGATACCAGATGTGGTGTTTCCCATTGTCATTCTCAAAATTTCCCACAATCTATGAAGGAAATTAATATTCAAATCCCTATTTCAAGTCTTTTACCATCAAGGACAGTGATAATTATGAGTGAATTTTCGAGGATTGGAGTTTCACATAGAGAGGAAAACACATGGGTGATGAGAAGTGGGATTGGGCCTAGGAGAGCACAAGAGTAATGTCCCAATTTATAAAGGGCACAAATAGTTCTAAGGAAGGAAGGGGGACAAATGGAAATATTAGACTTGTAGGAAAAGGGGGATTTATGCACACGAGAGGAAAGGAAACACCAAGAATATGTAATCACAGAGTTAACTTTCTCTGATATCACTGACAGGCCATGTATGGGAAGAAATTCTAACTCCACACTTGATTATTTTCATTAACATGATAGGTGCATAAATAAAATGCATAATGTCTATTGGTCTTCATGTTCCAAATGACTCTTCATATGACATACAACTCTTCACATTCCTATTGTTTAGA
>JASDQU011248591.1:14373-25399 GCA_032191745.1 Picea mariana | reverse complement strand
GGAAAGCACCAGGTCCAAATGGCTTCACTGTGGAGTTCTTCAAAGCTTGCTGGGAAATTGTCAAATATGACATCTATAAGGTAGTAGAGGACTCTAGAAGGTCTTCCTCCATCCTTAAAGCACTAAACGCAACCATGATCACCCTAATCCTTAAAGAAAATGAAGCCAAAACCTCAGACCGGTATAAACCCATAGCACTTTGTAACGTGATCTACAAGATTATCTCCAAAGTCATAGCAAATAGATTGAAACCCCTCCTACCTTCACTAATCTCGCAAGAACAGGCAGGCTTCGTGGAAGACACCTTAAAACTTCAGAAGAGAGGGGGAATGTTAATACAATTGGACCTAGCAAAAGCCTATGATAAAATTAGTTGGCATTACATGATCAAGACTTTGGAAGCCTTTGGTTTCACCCAGCACTGGATCAGTTGGATTGTCAACCTAGTATCCACAACAAGCTACTCACTACTAATCAATGGAGCCCCGACCAAACCTTTCTGGCACATGAGAGGGATCAGACAAAAGGCGACATGTTGTCCCCCTTCCTGTTCATTTTGATGATGGAAGGCCTCAACAGGAGCATAAAGAGCGCAACAACAACTGGAGAAATAACGGGGCTCAAACCCTTCGAAAATTTCCCTACTTCAACCCACCAACAGTTTGTAGATAACACACTCCTCCACGGCATACCCACAGTCAAAAAAGCCAAAGCCTACAAACACATCCTAGAAGATTTTGGAGAAGCCTCGGGTGTTGAGATCAACCACTCCAAGTCGATGATCTTTTTCTTTAATACCAACCCAGCGATCCAAAGGAATCTGACCAACATTCTAGGCTTTGAGCGAAAATCACTCCCAACCAAGTACTTGGGGGTTCCTTTGACAGACAAAGTATTTAAGTTGTGCACTTGGGAAGGAGTAATAAATAGGTTACAGGAGCGGGTAAAAAACTGGATGTATAGGTCCCTTAATCTAGCTGGCAGACTGATCCTAACTAAGACTGTCTTACAAGCTATCCCAACCTATATGATGTCAGTCTTCCCCACTCCACAGGGGATCCTACAAAAAATCAGATCCATCCAGAGGGACTTCCTGTGGCGAGGTGCGGAAACAAAGAAAAAATGGGCCCTGGTGGCCTAGGAGAAAGTCTGCAGGCCAAAAAGTAAAGGAGGCTTGGGGCTGCAAGATCCACAAATGACCAACAATGCATATGGGGTGAAACTATGGTGGCGTTGGGTCAAAGAAACTACAACACCTTAGGTAAACCTATGGAAGGTAAAGTACGCACCAGACACCTGCGACCAAGACAGAATCCGCTTTGGAGGAACCAGGGAAGGCTCAGCCATCTGGAACCTAGCATGGCGTAACAAAGCATGGATTCAGACACAGCTTTTGGGAAATCAGGAATGGCAGAATAGCCATATTCTGGGAGGACGCTTGGCAACAAGAACCAAGGATGGAAAACCCGAACAGAGGATACTCCAACAGGGCCTCATCACGCAAGGAAAAATCAACATCTACCGATACTGGCAGCAGGGAACGGACTGCAACAAATGGAGAACCTGGGACAAGATTATTCCTCAGAACAATGAGATACCCGCAACAACAATAAAAGAGGTGGAGGAGGAACTGGGCAGACAAAAAATAACAGTAACAGAAGGAGAAGACCAGCTGAGGTGGGGCAAAAAGAATGGAGGGGAATTCAACCTAAAAGAAGTCCGACACTATATGGCAGACCCAAACCAAGATGACCTAGTGCAACATTGGAATAAGCTCTGGAACAGCTCCCAATGGCCAAAGATTAAGATCTTCCAGTGGCTAATATTACACAACCGCATCCTAACTTGGGATAACCTAAGGAAAAGAGGTTTCACTGGTCCATCAAGATGTCATCTATGTCAAACTCAGGAAGAAACAACCAACCATCTCCTCGAAGAATGCGCCTACATTGCAGAACTGTGGGACTGGGCAGCAAGTATCTTTCGTCAGTCAAATAGGATCTGTGGTAACATAGCTGCAACAATCAAGCTCTGGAGAGAAAACTACAGTGACCAAGCAGAGGTGAACCTCTGTTGGATCCTCACCCAAAGAATGATCATATGGTCGACATGGAAGGAAAGGAACAGGTGCATTTTCAGAAACCAAAGTTGGCCAAAAGGGAAGATCAAGTAAACAATAACCTCCATGATACGCGAGACAGTGATGAGCAACAACTGCCAAGAGGGTAGCGCGCAACCCACTGATCAAGATTCCAGAGTCCTAGAGGTTTTCCAACTAACCGGTGGGCGCAACCCCAATCTAAACAGACAACAGCCGCAACTCCAAGTAGGTGAGCGCAACTGGAAACCGTCACCACCAGTCTCTCTCAAGTTGAATTTTGATGGGGCAGCGAAAGGCAACCCAGGAAGAACAGGTCTGGGAGGAGTAATCAGGGACACTAAAGGGAACATCATACGACTATACGTGGGGAGCCTGGGCAAATCCACCAATAACGCCGCAGAATTCGGGGCCCTGGAAACAAGTCTGGAGATTCTCAACTGGGAGGAGATGACGAACGCCATAGTGGAAGGAGACTCCGCGCTAGTCATCAACACAGTGAGAAAACTCCAAAACGATACCAGAATAGGCAAGATCCAGAGGCACTGGCGATTGGCCTACCTACTGAAAAAAATCCAGGAGCACTTGCGGACAGGGATCAATGTGGAGTTGTGTTGGGTGAGGAGGTCAGCAAATGGACTGGCAGACAGAATAGCAAACGAGGGGTCGAGAACAAAGGTCCAGAACTGGACACAATCTGGAGCAACATCTCGCAAGGTCAATTCCAAGCAGACTGCACTGAACTTGCGGCAAAATACTAGGATAACAAGAGTAGTACGAAAGATTATAGCAAGAATGGAGGCACAACAGACATTGTAGGACACGTAGGTCCCAGACAGAATTTGATGGCCCACCAATCAAATAAGGTTGCAAATGCAAACACAGATCACACATCAGGCGAAGGTACGGCACCACAGCCCTGCCAATAAAAAGAAGTACAGAAGTTACCCATTGGAAAGTAGAAGAGATAAATCGTAGGCAGCAAAGGACGATGGACCTAACTCACAGGCGGCAAAGGACGATGGACGACAGGTCTCACCAGGGCCAAGTAGGAACACACCTCACCTAAGTACCGAGATGCGATCGAGAAAGGGATGGCGTACAATGAGCAGGGCAGAGCATTGGCGCAGGGATAACGACAGGGTCATCAAATGCACACGCTCTGGAACAAAGTCTTCTGACTGGCAGGACCACCTTGATGAGCAGATCATGATTGCAAGGACGGGACCGCAGCTGGGTTGGCTCCATAAAGGTTGGGACACCAGAACATATCACAGAACGAGGCATCGCAATTACAGGGGCCACCTTACTTATCAGAAGGAGGTGCAGTGGAACAGGAAAAGAACCCAACGAAAGAACCACCACCTGCAAGTTAATATGGTGCGCATGAAGAAAACCAACAGCAAGAGAGGCCCCCAGGGAAAGGAACCTCCACAGAGCGCCCGCTGGATGACAAGAATTGAACAGGCGGCCAGGGACGCAAGGAGCACCTTCCTCACGAAGGTAGACACCAAGGGGAAGACGATCATTAAAAGATGGGAGGACGAAATTAACAACGCCCGCAAGGGCAAAGCCTGGTCAACACTAACCCAAGAAGCAGGGGGGATACGAGACCTCAGAACCACACAATCAAGGATAACCCTCTACCACAAGACGGTGGAGGAGGCTTGGAGAACCAAAATGTTGATAGGTAAGATGTGTGCGAACCGGGGGGAGACCAATAGGACGGACACCAAAGAGCAGAAGAAAGAGCGCACAGGAATTCTCAACTGCCTCAGCAACCTGGAGATGGGGGTAAAAACGCTGGTGGAGGACCAGAAAAGACAACAGGAGAAACTGGAGCGAATGGCAGGACAATTTCATCTCTATCTACGCTACGTCCACCATATAGATATCACTCCAGCTGACAGTAATGGAACCCCAACTTGCATCAGAAAGCTACGTCTGGTGGAACAGAGGGAGGAGGACGCAGCACATCAGAAAGGGGACGTTAAGCACCCCATCAACCTAGACTAGCGCAGGACCCGCCCGGATCTTGTCTCTTAGAGTCGGAGCTCAACCCACTATGTTCAGACTTTTTTGATTTCTTTTGATGAAGTTTTTAGACTGGATTACGGTAGCATGTGTTGGTTTCCCATTGTGGCGACCCAAGCACTTTTTGTTTATTTTCAGATACTGCACTCCGAGGACCCCAGATCTGGTTTCCATTAAGGCAGATCCTGGGAATCCTTGCAGCAGTTTTGTACTATAACCTTATAAAGCAATATAGATTCACACACACATTTACAAAAAAAAGTTTAACTAGTCTACTATCTTTTAGTCCACATAGCAACAGATAAAGAAAGCAAGTCCTGAATTTTAGTAACTACTACTCTCACTGATGCACGCTGCCAAAGAGGTCAATCTCCTCAAGCTACGCAATTAAATTTAATAAACGAACAAGAACACACAAAATAATATATCTCAACATTAACCGCATACCTGAAAATGATCATTTGCTGTGGTTTTCTTTCTACGTTTGGTGGAGGATTGCAGGTTTTGTAGAAATCTAGAAGTAGCTCACTGTGTAACCATGATAAAACAAAGGTTAAAATATTGATGTTAAATTTACACCAATCATCTGACAATGTCACCTTATTCATATTTATGCATATTACTACAGGTGTTGTCTAACTATTCTATGTTTTGGCTTTTTTCACTAGAAGCCAACGACATAAATCTGCACGAAATCATTATTTTTGTTATTTAAAATCCATTTTTGAATGCAAAAATGGATTTTAAATAACAAAAATAATGATTTCGTGCAGATTATACACTGAAAAACCCTTGGGTCACTCAGATTATACAGAAATAATCACTCAAATCTGCGGATTTAACAATTTTTCACCGGATTTCAGTCAAATACCCAGAAAATATCACTGGAGAAAAGCCAAAACATAAAACATTTAGACTACGACTATTACGATAAAGCACCACTTTCTGCATTTATTGATTTGCAGGATACAACAATGTTGCCCAGATGACAAAAAAATAATTGAAAACATATGATTACTTGATCATGCCAGCATCTTTTTTTCCTGATGCCGATGGTTTGTGCAGAGCCTCAATCATCTCAACCTTAGGTGATTGAGTTCTCACTGAAGCTCTATACCTGGATATCAAGGGCCATTCTCTAGAGGCGACAACCTGCCAACAGTTTTGTTTACAGATATTAACAAAACATGTACAACTTGTATATTGCATATGGTAGTCTATTTTATATACACTGCAAAGAACAATTACAATCAATCAATCAATGGAGCAATTTCTGACATACAGAAAAGAAAGAAGATAAAATCAAAACAAACTAAGAATTTAAACAAATAGAAAATCCAAACACACTTAAATCAACTCTGAGAAGATAAATAGTTATAAGCTTTTACAGTGGAAGAGAAAGAAATAATACAAATCCTAGAAGCAAAGAGGGAGCATTCAACAATGGGCTCAAAAAGGACAAAAAAGGAGCAACTTGTGATAGACAGAAAAGAAGATGTCACAAATAAAAAAAAATCCAAGCAAACTAAGAATCAACTCTGACAAGATATATAGTTATAAGTTTTTACAGTGGAAGAGAGAAAATATACAACTATAGAAAACTAGAACAAACAACTAATAAAGTCATGAAATAAGAAGCTAGAATTACATCATACATTACCAAACACCAATATATATTACAATTTACGTACAGCTGAAATTGAAGGTGAATCTGCGTGCCCCGGAGAACCGTGTGAAACATCCATTCCAATAATAATTGTTGGTTTCCCGGATATCTTGGGTATCCTATGCGCAAATTCGACAGCTAAAACAGAGTTGAGGCCACCAAACTGAAGGACAAAACGATTGTTCAAAAATACCATCACATAAGAGCAAGGGACTTGCTGAAAAAGAGAGGGCACATCTAGGCAACTTTAGGCATAGGAGGCTACCTTTGCATTTATTTTTAATGCCACATTTGTCAAATATTGATCATTGACCTTTTTCATAGGTGCAATACACTGATTTACCACGCCCAGGTCAGACAGGAACTTTTTCTTCCAAGGCCCTACACAGGAAACAAAAAATGAGATGTTACCAAGTCATAATATCTAGTTAACATCAAAATAAGTAAAAACTAGAATTTTTCATTGCCGCAAGAAATTACGCAATCACCATAAAGATCACTGGTCTTTCTCTCTGGTAAAATGCAGAGCAGAAATTGAGGCGGCTTTGGAAGTCTAGACTTCATCTGATTTAGCATCCTTTCCACCCTGTCAACAGGGTTCCTATTCTTGTCTTGTGGACTTTCCTCCACGATCCCCAAACTGTTTGCCATTTCCTAAAGTAAGCATTCCATTAGGCAATAAAGTCCCAACATGAAACTGTCAACCGCAATTGTTCAATTCTTATGCAGAGAACATACCATTCCTTTTCTGATACAACATTGCTGAAGGTCACGTCCAATGTTCACTATGTCATTTGAACGAAATCTTGAAGAGAAACTAACAATTGCCCACTCATCAATTTTCACTGCTCGAACCATAGTCTGAAAACAGGGAGTTGGGACTGATTAGAGATTTATTTGAAACAAAACTGTCCAAAACAATTTAAAAGACAAATACCTTGTTGTTAAAGTTCCAACGACCATTAACTGGGGCCTCTTCAAACTTCCCAAACTTTAGCTGTTGAGAAACCAAGCAACAATTTATGGTTAGAGAGGACATTGATCTCCAATTATAAGAAATCTTGAGACACGTGGGATTCTATAAAAGGGGAGAAAAACAAAAGAAGTTTCTCAAGTGATAAGAAGTACCAAACAAAAGCATACTGAAACCATATATCAAAACAAGCTTGCAATCCATCACATAAAATAATGGAATTAAACTTTTAACCCACAAAATAAAGTTGTCATGAGTTTAGGGCTCGCAATCTTTACTCAAAAGATATATGGCACTTCTAGCAAGTATTTTTCCTCCTCGGCTATGAATTCATAACTATAAGATCTAAGAAGTATTTGTAGCCTTCTTGCCAAGACTCTGGTTTCTTAAGCCAGAATGAAGCAACAGTGTTCTAACTATAAGCCAATATACAAAAGGTGAAATGTATAAAGCTCTGTTTTTAGTGACTTATCTTATTATGAACAAGATTCAGTAGTTTATCATACAATATGATAAAATTTAAGATGAAAGAGAAATACCGGCTTACCGTGGGTGGGTCAAGAACTCGACCCTCTAAACCTACCAACCGTCTATCAACATTGATATTGCATGCCCTCAATAATGGGTCAGAGTTGTAATCATTGACTTGCATTGCCTGCATTGTTAAATACTATTGTTACATTTTGTTTGTTATATAGAGGAAATCCAATCTATTTCGAACAAAAACATACTTGCCTTATTTAACACTTGCATTCGTTCATCTGGCTTTTGTCTGGATTGCTCCACAAGTGCTGAGCGTTGTGTAGGAGAAAGGGACTTTGTATATCTCTGGCCTGGAAGGATTTCGCAAAGCTGACAATTAGAGAAAACACACCCATTAAATATTCAATTGTTTTCTTTGGAGATTTTCACATCAAAGCCTGTGTTGAAGTAACCATTGCATAATACATAGAAAGAGTATCATACTGACCTCTATTGGAAGATAGTTGGGCCGTTTTTTCCTCCCTACATCTAAGCACGGAAGATCACCCGAATACTGCAAAGGAGTTCGTTTTGTATTTACAAAGTAATTGAACACCGTCACCTCCACTATTTGGGGAGGCTCATTTTCACGTTTTCCTTCAGCTTTGACTTTCATTGGAAAACTTCACACAGAAAGGCCCTAAACTCTTTAATACAGCCTCCCAAGAAACCAATAACATTGATGAAAATGCCAAAGATTAACATGCTAAACTGTAACCAAAAAAAAGATAGCAAGAGTAGAACACAAGGATTTATACAGTTGTTCTTTGCAGAGTTTATCACTTAAACCGGAGATCTTAAACTCCATATGCGTGTGTATTGTTTTAATTCTTAGTCCTTTCAAAAATTGTTTCGCCTGCAAGAGAATGAACAGAATTTGACAAGCCAACTGTTAAAAACATTACAAGACAGTAATCCAAATTTTTAATACTTTGTGTTGCATTTACCTTAGACCAATTAATCCTCCATGGATCGTTGACACCTTGATGTTCCAACAAAATATCAAGGACAGGACCTGCCTTGATAAGCATCGTTGTTGACACATCTGCACAAAATGGGAATAAGACAGTAAACTTCAAAGCATCTCACTATAGTGAACTGCAATGCAACTCTTGAAGGCTGCTAAAAGTAAATGTTTTAATGATTTAATATAATCAAATACACCCTGGTTAAAACCATCCTTAAGTGTACCATTTACAAAAATGCCTTCTTCAATATTTGCAGTTTTAGGGCATTCAACATAAAATTTGCAAATTTCAACAAGAATTGTAATCCATTGCTTTATTACTTATTTACTTTTCCAAAGAAAACATCGCAAGGAAACTCCTGGGCACTTTCCTACATTTTGCAAATGGTACCCAATCTAACCTCATCGACACTGATTATGACGCCTAACCCAGTAGGGATATCGAGTGAGGCATGCAACAAACGCAGCCAGCATAGGTGATTGACCCCTAAATCCCTTGCATGAAGCTCAAAGCACTCAACCAATCAAGTTAGCCCACCAGGCTATTACTTTACTTATATTCAATTGCTTTAATAAGTACAATGTATTGTAAACTTAAATACAATATATATTATTGAAAACAATTTCAAATTTGACAACAATACACTACACCATGCTCCATCACAGCTCATTTTGTCCAAATAAGAAGAGGAAAGCCATTGAGTAAAAAAAATCATCATTCCTAAAGGAATACCCAACTCCTTACTTCATGGAAAGAAGACTAAAGAAGACTGCACTACTATTGGCAAACACCAAATAGACATCATTATGCACTTTAGATCCAACAATTTGCAGAATGCCCACCCTTGAAGGGTATAAAAAATGGATAATGTAATCCATAATTTCAGCCCTAAATCTTCTAGTATGTTTTATTTATTTTCCATACCAAAACACATTGAATAGAAACCAGATAATCATTCTTGAATGAAATCGTATATAAGGAAAAATGGTAACTGATAAATAAAAACCTAAGATTTCTTCTCCACAAAAATAAGACCTATAAAAGTTATGGATATACTTGAAGTTCAACTAGGTTCAATTTCAATTAGTCTATTCAGTTTGTATCAAGGGAAGTCAATACCATTTCAGATAAGTTAGGGTCAATGTTTGAATGTATTATTTTAAGAACACAATCATTTTAAGACATCGGTTTTTTGGGGGGAGTAGGCACACCAGATCACTTACACAATCATTTTAAGACATTGTTTTTTTTTGGGAGCAGGCACACCAGATCACTTACAGACTAAAATCAATGAGAGGAATGACAAATCAAGCTCTGCATTTTCCCTCCCACACTATAGCAACAAATAGTACACATATATTCAAAATGTCCATTAGAGATGTATGTTGACTAATATTAATTTTTTTTATCATTTCATTTAGTTCTTTCATATTAAATGATAACAAAAATTACACCAAAAGAAATTTGATCCTTCTCGGAGCTTGATAGATCTGGGTTTACGATGGATATACGTTGGTTTAATAGTTTGTATGTTGTCATGTACATATGTACATAGTACATACATATATATGTGTGTAATATGTATTGGTGTGTGTAATTTTTTTTTTTAATTGAGCCTACTTTACTGGGCTGTAGAGAACCTCGCTACTCTCGGTGCAAAGACCATAATTTTTTAGAATTTTTATGTAGTAGACTCACTAGATTGGACCATTACTTAAAGCTATGAAATTTGGGTACAGTATTAATTTGTAAGCTATTAAACTTGGGTGGAAGATTTTCTGGTTTACAAAACTCTTTGAGATATGGATTAAGAATGTGAAGTTTTAGCATTTAGCATCTTATGCTAAATGAAAAAATAAAATATTGTTTGGGGTCACATTATCATTTCAAAATCATAATCTTGGAGAGAAATAAACATACTAAATCACTCGGTACTTACATATTTGATCAAAAGTGAAGGCAAGATTCACAAAACATTGGGACCAAAGAAAAACAAGCAGATAGTTACAAATTGAACACTTACCCATATTAAGAGAAAGCCCCCTCTGAGTAGGCCTGAAGCTAATATGATAGCCCCTGCATCCCGTTACACCTCCTCCTAGTTGAACCAATGGAGCAAAACTCCAATGAAAGAAACTTTGCCTCACCAATAAATAGCCTCTGTGAAAATCAAAACCAATATTACTTTAAAAACATAACCTAGCAACCAATAAAAAGGGAATTACAAAAAAATGCCATAGTACAAAACACAGCACACGACCAAACCCTTCAATCAATTAACCAAATGAAGATGATCAAGTTCATACTTCCTAGAGGCATGTTGCCTCAAAATAATGTCTAAAACCCTCAATGCATCTTGGGCTTTATCAGAAACCTCCCCTTGTAGAACAGCCTGCAGAGTTTTCATTGAGATCTTTGCAGCAAATGTAATTTCCACCTTGAATTTCTCTCCCCTTTCCTCTCTTCTTTTTTTCTTGTGGTCCATCTCACTAGGGCTTCCATCTCCAATAAGCCTTATTACATAGAAACAAAAAATCAGAGCAATCAAAATGAGCAAAATGCATAAGCATTAAATTGCCAGTCACAACCTACCTGAAATCTTAACATTGGGAGAGTAGAATAAAACAGTAACTATAATGCTAAGTCTACAAATATGAAGCTATCACACCAACACTCTGCACCAATTCCACCCATCATAAATAGTGAATCCTAAACTTTGCACCAATGCTACCAATCATTGATAGTGAATCATAAACCATGAAACC
>JASDQU011248591.1:1514-11882 GCA_032191745.1 Picea mariana | reverse complement strand
AACATGGTAATATTTTTAAAATATTGAAAAATGTGCATATCATTTGAACTGTTAGGTATTGGTAGATTAATGATGATGGTCGTTATGGTTTTGGGGATTTGCAAATTATGAGGTTTAGTTGTGCATGGAAAAAACAGTTGGGCTGTGTTTAATCTAGGTAAATTTTCAGATCAGTCTCTATTATAAGCAGGTTGAGGTTTAGTTGTGCATGACCCTGTTTGGGGTGTGTTGGTTTTATGTAAATTAAATGGGTGGCCATGGGATGGGGCATGGCTCCACTTCTTGTTATTGAGAGGGTGGTATTGGTTTGTTTTTTTGTTTTTTTTGTTTTTATATTATTTATTGAGAGGGTGTTATTGGTTTGTTTTTTGTTTTTTTTTTGTCTTTTTAAATAATATATGTGTTGGATTTGGTTAGTTAGAGTTTAGTTATATCTGGTTTTTTATTTATTTTTTAATATATTTATTGTAACTAGAGTAGTAAGGTATTTTAAGGGTTTAATGTGGATATAATTTATTTTAAAGGAATTAATATATAATATGAAATTAAAAGATTAAAAAAATATACTTTAATAAATTTGATCTGCATGTTACTTGATTTAGATTCTAGTTCAAGATGGATTTATGTTGATTTAGATTCCTGTTTTGGATTGGATTTGGTTAGTTAGAATTTTGGTGAAGTTCATCTTAATTTGGTTTTTGAAGTTTTAAATTCATCTTGGCATTGACCATGTTAGGGTTTTGATGTCTTCAACTTAAATGAACGGGTTGACCATGTTAGGGTTTAGATGTCTTCAACTTAAATGTAAGAAGTTTTGAAACATAAGTTAGATTCAACTCACTAAATTCCATTCATACCTCGTGAAAATAATATCCAATTTATTGTTGTAAAACTTTCTAATTTTGAAACTTAAGTCGTGAAAACTTTGAAATGAACAAGTAAGTCATGAAAACAACTTCACTAAGTTAGATTTAACTCACTAAATTCCATTCATACCTCGTGAAAATAATATCCAATTTATTGTTGTCAAACTTTCTAAAAATGAACCGTGGCAATTTTGAAACTCACTCAATTTCATTCATACCTCGTGAAAATAATATCCAATTTATTGTTGTAAAACTTTTTAGAAATGAACCCGTGGCAAATTTGAAACGTAAGTCATGAAAACTTTGAAATGAACAAGTAAGTTATGAAAACTTTGAAATGAANTTGTCTTTTTAAATAATATATGTGTTGGATTTGGTTAGTTAGAGTTTAGTTATATCTGGTTTTTTATTTATTTTTTAATATATTTATTGTAACTAGAGTAGTAAGGTATTTTAAGGGTTTAACGTGGAGATAATTTATTTTAAAGGAATTAATACATAATATGGAATTAAAAGATTAAAAAAATATACTTTAATAAATTTGACCTGCATGTTACTTGATTTAGATTTTAGTTCAAGATGGATTTATGTTGATTTAGATTCCTGTTTTGGATTGGATTTGGTTAGTTAGAATTTTGGTGAAGTTCATCTTAATTTGGTTTTTGAAGTTTTAAATTCATCTTGGCATTGATCATGTTAGGGTTTTGATGTCTTCAACTTAAATGAACGGGTTGACCATGTTAGGGTTTAGATGTCTTCAACTTAAATGTAAGAAGTTTTGAAACATAAGTTAGATTTAACTCACTAAATTCCATTCATACCTCGTGAAAATAATATCCAATTTATTGTTGTAAAACTTTCTAATTTTGAAACTTAAGTCATGAAAACTTTGAAATGAACAAGTAAGTCATGAAAACAACTTCACTAAGTTAGATTTAATTCACTAAATTCCATTCATACCTCGTGAAAATAATATCCAATTTATTGTTGTAAAACTTTCTAAAAATGAACCCGTGGCAATTTTGAAACTCACTCAATTTCATTCATACCTCGTGAAAATAATATCCAATTTATTGTTGTAAAACTTTTTAGAAATGAACCCGTGGCAATTTTGAAACGTAAGTCATGAAAACTTTGAAATGAACAAGTAAGTTATGAAAACTTTGAAATGAACAAGTAAGTCATGAAATTTGATCCTCTTGTTACTTGAGATAGATTCTAGTTCAAGATCCATTTATGTTGATTTAGATCCATGTTTTGGATTGGATTTGGTTAGTTAGAATTTTGTTGAAGTTCATTGTAACTTGGTTTTAAATTCATCTTGGCATTGACCATGTTAGGGTTTTGATGTCTTCAACTTAAATGAAAGCATTGACCATGTTAGGCTTTTGACGTCTTCAACTTAAATGAACTATGTAGAAAGTTTTGAAACATAAGTTAGATTTAACTCACTAAATTTCATTCATACCTAGTGAAAATAATATCCAATTTATTGTTGTAAAACTTTCTAGAAATGAACGAAATGAACAAGTAAGTCATGAAAACTTTGAAATGAACAAGTAAGACATGAAAACAATATCCAAGTCATGAAAACAACCTAAAAAAAAAAAAAAGGAGAAACAAATAAAATAAAATTACGAGTAAAAATTAAAAAGGAGAGGGGAATTAATGATGGAAGAAGAAAGTAAAAGATAAAAATGGGAGCCACATTATTGATCACTATCTTATGAGGATCATTCATAAATGGGGTTTTTAAATTGTGAAAAAAAAAACTTATATATTGTAGGTATTGGGGGATGTGAGGTCTAAGGGGTTTATAGGTATTGGAGGTATAAAAGGGGTATCTAATAAAAATAAAGGTTTGTTTTATTGGAAAAATGTATTGGGAGGGGATTCAATCCAAGGATTTTGGGAGGTATTTATCCATATCTAATTAAATTAGGGGTATTCTTTAATATCCTATGAACAGAGGAGCTATGTCACAAGTTCACTTAGTAAAAATCCCATGAAAAAACCAAGAGTAAAATGAAAGAAAACCAAAATATAATAAATTTTAATAATAAAAAATTGAGAAATAAACCTAAAGTGAGAAAATAAAAAACTAAAAAAAAAAAAATTAAAGTTGTAAAAAAATATATAGATGAAAAAATTTAATTACCTAAAATTATGAAAATATATATCAACTAAAATATTAATTACCTAATAAATGAATAAAAGATATCCAAAATGAATTAAACTTGTAATCATCTTCATAATTAATAATTATTTATCATAATTATATTAATAATTTTTATATTATTATATAAATTCCTTATATATAATTATTAAAATTACCTTAATTATTTCATTTATAATTATTAATTAAAATTACCTTGTGTATAACCTTATCTTAACCCCTTGCACGCTAAGAAATTTATGCAAATGAAAATAATGTATAACATGATGGCGTTTCAAATGTGCATATAGCTTTTACTTTTTAAAGGTAGAATCGTTCCAATGGAGGGGATTGTATGAAGAATATCAACGAGGCTTGTTTATTGTTTCTTGATTAAATTGAAGAATTACCAATCAAACTTGCAAGATGAGAATGCCTTTTAAAGACAATGTGTCTTCTCATATTGTACCTTCATCACTTATCAAAAAAAATCTACATGATATGATAGTTTACACTCTTACCATAAAAAAAAAGTGATAAAGTAACCTCACATAGAAAGTCATAATAACATTTTATATTGAAGAATTGACCTTTATTATAAAATGATTAATTTTACATACAAAAATTTGGTTATATTTTAGTTATATATTAAATTGATATATGAAAATTTTTGTTTATAAAATAATAAATTGATTTATATAGTGTTTTGATTGTATAATATATGAAGATGTATGTATTTTAATTCTTGAATTTGAACTTATCATCTCTAAGAAATGGTCATATAGAATAACAAGTTACATTATGTGTGTCATTTTCTAAGAGACTAGGGCAAGAAATTGGGATAACTAGAGCAAAGTTAAAATCGTGGATTTAGTTTAACAACTTGATCTAGTCACCATCGCTTTGCATTTAAGGCTCACAGACATATCGACTCCGTTCTTAATCATATGCTTCATGCCCACATCCATTTTTGAACCAACATTGATGTACCTCTTAAAATGTTGATTCCCAGTCTTTGATATGCAATTCGATCCCCCCCCTAATTTGTGAGTATGCTCATCGTGTAGGAGAAAGTGTTGCTTAGTTTCTACCTTCATGTATTTGACATGTTCACATCTTTTTGTTTCACATCCCAACCTCTGTGAGCGAGTTCTTAGTCATGTTAATCCTTGTTTTTGCACACCACGCAATGTTAAAGCTTCAAGTAGATTTTCACTTTGATTTCTCCTTATTTGTGGAAATTGTCTATGTAGTATTCTTGTTTTATTTTGGTGTGTTTTCTCCATTTAATCTTCTTGTAGCATTCTTGTACATAAAACAACCATTATGTTTAAGGTTTAGTTGTGCATGAAATAGTTTGGGTGTGTTCGTCTTATGTAAATTTGATATTAGTTTTCATTATAGATAGTGGGAAGGGGGTAGATCCACTTGTTATTGAGAGGGTGTTTTAGTTTTTTTTATGTCTTTGAATATATTTGTTGTATTGATGGCATTTATTTTGATTGATTTTTGCATGTTTTGGCTTGGCTTTAGATTGTTAGAGTTTGGTGAGCTTTGTTAGAACTTGGTTTTTGATATCTTTAAATTCATCTAGGCGTTGTGAGGCATCCATGTTTTGGGATTTTTTTGTTTCTTTGAATATATTTGTTGTATTGATGACATTTATTTTGATCCATTTTTGCAAGTTTGTAATTGGATTTGGTTTTTTAGAGTTTGGTGATACTTTGTTGAAACTTGGTTTATGACGTTTTTAAATTCATCTTGGCATTGGTTGAGTCCAAGTTTTGAGGTTTTTGATGTCTTTGAATATACTTGTTGTATTGATGACTTTTATTTTGACTAGTTTTTGCATGTTTTAGATTGGATTTGGTTGGTTAGAATTTGGTGTTTACTTATCAAAACTTGGTTTTTGATATTTTAAAGTTCATATTGGCATTAGTGAGTTATGTTTTAGGTTAGAAAATAACCAATTTAAATCCAATTTGTTGATTAATTATCCAACTTCATTAATATTAATAATTTCCATCTCATACCATGTAGACTATCTTTTGAAATTTCCTTTTCTCTTTTTTAAAACCTTCTTATATTAACCCCTTATATGCCAAAAAATGTATGCCAATGAACATGATGTATAACAGTAATATCATTTCAATTACTAGAGATATCGTTTCAATTCCTTGGAGGTTACAGGTTTAGATCTAGAGGGGGGTAGGGTATGTATACCTCCATAAACTTTAGTAGTCAAATCATTGTGCAAATGTAACACCATGTTTTCCCCCAAGACTGTAATTATGCTTAAGACTTCATATGTTGTGATTATGAAGCATGTAATTGTGTTTTAATTAATGAAAAACACCAAATAGTTGACTAAAAGGGAACAACCTTGAAAGTAATGGCCATGATACACAAGAGGGAATAGATGAGGTGGTTGGGTGAGGTGGAGCTGTAATGTTTTTACAAAGAAAATATGAAGTTGGTCTAGCGAGCTACCTTATGCTTGCAAAGCATGAACATACACTCACCAACGTACTAGATCGATATGGATCCATGTGACTAGTAATAAAAGGTCAGAAAAGTGGTTGAGGAAGTTAATAAATGATGACATTTTTTTATCTCTTGAACAAGGCAAGGGTCAACTAAGATGACCAGACCATGATAGGACACCATGGATTACTCTTCAGGATGGGAACCACATGCTACAGGTTATGTCTGCAGGAAGCCATGGGAAACTTGAGAGGACTAGACAACCAACGAGGAGGTAGAGAAGACTAGACGATCAACAAAAGAGAGATGACACAAGAGGAAAGCAGAGAAAGAAAAAAAGAAAAAGCATGCAATGCACAAAGAAGAGAACACTCTGATGAAGAGTGAGCGAGTGATGAGTTTGTAGGTCAAGAGCGAGGTGAACTGAGATGTTCATTGGCGCAGATTGAAAGGAAAATAAGAGAGTGTCCTTGAAGAAAACATGAAGCTCATCCAATTTAATATTGATCACCCTGAACAGAGAAAACTTAGATACAGATTGGAGGAATAGAGGGATACAGATTGGTACTTACTGAAAAGAAACTGACATTGGTAAGGGGAGGTCGTCGAGGGATTTTTTAACATAGAAGGGACTCCCTTGTGCAAAAGAAATCCAGTTGATAAACTACATATAAACCTATAGAGACCTTGAGCTTAGTGGGAAGGGGGCACCTTTTGTTGTGTCAGAGGAGGAAAGAGAGTAACATGTTGATGGTTTGGTAGTTGCGGGTGGTATTTTCCTCCTGAAAAACTTTTCCTAGAGAAGAAGAAGATTCTAAGAAGTCAAAGGAAGACCATTGAACAGTTGAAGAACACCTCATAAAAGAATAAAGTAAAATAGAAGACCACAAAAGAGAAGTCAACCCACAGGAAATAATAATAAAGTGGAAATATAATTTCCAGGAAGAGAAGTCGACCCACATAAATAATAAAGACCCGGAATAAGAAGTCGGCCCCAGACAGGCTCCTAGATTAGTATAAATACTAATCTATATCAGTTCGTTTGTACAGTGAGGTAGTTCTCCTTCTGAAATGTGCAATAGGTACTTGCAACTGCAGCTGCAACAAAAGTTTCCCTATTTCTGGTTTATGGTTCTCTTGGAGAGTGTGCCCCACTTGGGGAAGGATATTCTTGGTGGTTCTTGGTGATCTCTCTTGTGCGCTACCTCTGGAAGAGTTGTGCAAAGGTTGTGTGGCATTGCCCAGTTGATTCGTGCCAGTTGCAATTGTAGTAGCAGTTGCAATTACAGTAGCAGTTGTAGTTGCAGTAGCAACTATAGTTGTAGTTACCAGTTGTGCCAGTTCTGTGGAGCACTAGTGATGCGCCTATCTTGCACTAGTTTTGTGGTCACTCAATTGTCTACCCTCGCTAGGGTTTGACAAGAAGAAGATAAGTATTTTTTATCATGGTTTCTTCATTATTGATTTTCTCTTGTCATAAGAGCCTGTTCATGGTTGTATTGGAATATTCTCTCTAAGAAAAGTTGGTTGGATTTTTTCCCCGAGTTTGGGGTTTTCCCAGGATAAATCTGTGTCCTCTTGTGCTTGTTTATATATTGCTTATATACTTCAGTATATGATTATTGAATGTTAAAAGAAGAATAAAATGCTATGGTAACGAAACTAATGAAAATATAACATTTTATCAGAGCAGGTTTCCTTCAGAACAGTTTAACCATTGGAAGGAAGATCATGAGATTTGCCACATTGTTGAGATTTGTCGTTGCACATGCAACTTGCCGTTGCACAATTTTATTTTTCAAGCCCGTTGAGCACTTGTTATAGAGTCGATTGGGACAAAATCCACCACTAATCAACTCTTGCTACTCTAGTGCACCTATTTCACTTCTCAGATTGACTTTCCGTCAAAATTGAATTTTTAGGGTTTTAGGCTTGTTAACATTTTCATGGACATTGAATCTTATGATTGATATTTCTAACTTTTTCTTATTGATGTAATGTCTCAGATTAGAAGACAAAGCTGGATGGTGTACTTGTATATAAGATGAGGGTGTTTGCAGGAGACGTACACTTGGAAAAAGGACATTTATCCAAGCAGTGACAATATATTCAAAGAGATCTTAGATCTTGTGCACTCAGAGGAAGCCCAAGAGTTGGAGGCAGCAATGACGATGTCTCCCACAATATATGAAAACTCAAATGAGACAACAACAACTAGACTCCAGGTTTTCATATCAGGTTTGATATTTTATATTGCTACAGCTTAAGTAAGTGTTGCAACTAGAATAACAGTCTTTAGAGTTCTATTACTGCTATTGCTATCAAATGTTAATGTTATCACTGAAATTTCGTCCGCACATGGCGACAAGAACTCARCATCATCAAACAGTAATGAAGTCATTCATGGCACTGAATTAATTTCACAACATTCTAAAAATGTAAAAAACTATACAAAGTAACCAAAAATTGAAGGGCGCTTTATAGAAGTTTGGTGCGCGCGCACATGCGCAGAACAGGAATGTACCATGCGCGCATACGCGCACGATGCGCGGTTGTTGGCACAAAAACCTGCGCACCTGCTAAACGACGCATTTATTGAATTGGTCGGCCTCCCAACCACTTATGGTTGGGAGGCCGATTTGACCCTCAAATCTGAGCTGAATCTGCATGGTAGGCTGGTCAAAGACCTAATGAAGCCCTAAAGAGCCCCTTTTCACACTTCAAAGGGGTTACATAATCACCCAATGTAATGCTATAAAAAGCCATGAAGAAACATCATTTTCTCAAGGAATTTCATGTAATGTTATGCTGCCTAGATTGTTTTAAGGACTCACTCCTTGACAATAACACATTGGTACCATTTCATTGAGCTATCCACCTCTCCATTGAGTGGATGTGCTTGGGAGTTCTTTCACTATCATTTTCATTTTTCTTATTGTAAGGAGAGCAAGTTTGTGAGGGCACAAGAGCCTTCCTTTGGAGGAAGAAGGGACTCATAGTCCCCTTTCTTCATTGTGCTTTGATTTCATCAATTGATCAGCCTAAAAACATTGGTGATATTGGTCTTGTTGTGTTCTTTATTTCTTTATCCATATACTTATGATTTTAGCTTGTATTAGTTTAATTCTTGCTTACAGTTTTGTTTTTGTTTCTCTAACTCTTTCCTCTACAACTGTCATGCTCAGCAAGACCCAACTGGGCATGTAAGCACCTCTTATTTGTTCACCAAGGTGACGAATTGGATGCAAACAGAATGGCGACCATACTGGGGATAAGGTATCAATTCCTCCCTCATTTGGGTTTATTTTTCTTTCCTTTTAGTTTGTTTAACTTGCAGGTGCACAAACCCGCCTCTACCGACCTGCTAACCAGTCAATTCAAAGGAGAATTGAGAGAAATCCATCCGGATTTTCTTTCTCGGCCGTTTGTCACAGGTGCGCGGGTATTCCACCCCACAGACGCGCATCGTGCACGCATGCGCTTTCGTAACAACCTTTCTCTGCGCGCATGCGCTTTCTGTCTCAACTCTACTCGCGCGCCTGCACTCCGTGCGCCTCTGTCTGCACTAGGGGTCGCGCATTTGATTAAAATTTTTCATTGTAAGTGCTTTGGATGTGGGAAAGGCCATCTGACTTCTTAAATATGTTGTCAAAAATGCTGTAAATCCACATTACACTTAGTCCCCTCATAATATAAAGGGGATAGTCAACCAAACATAGGCACTTAGGAGGATAAAAATCAATTTCCCTTCTTTTCTTTTTGCCACATGGATGGCTAGTTTCGATTTACAAACATAAGTGGACAATCATATTTAATTACATCTAACTCACATTTGGGACTAGAAATTGAAGTAACAATCCTTGAGTATGCTCTTCTCTCGCGCCTTCAAGCGATCTTGAGAATTAGAAAAAGATTGTGAAAAACAATCTCATCTCCCTTAACAAAATTTCAAAACCTTTAGGAGAGGACAAAGGCCTTTTTGGGACCCCTCTTAGTTTCATTTTTCAAACATATCTTAAATTTGTAACGGGCCCATACATGCCCACATGTCACAAAGATAGGATAGTGGTTGGAATTTTTCTTTCTTAGATCAAAACACTAGGAGAGTTTAAAGGTGGTAACGGGCCCATACATGCCCACATGTTCAATCTAGGATAGTTTCATGCTTTTTCTAGATTACATCATCATAGGGAGATAAAGGATAGTAACGGACCCACATGTCCACATGCTAGCTTCCTAGGGATTTTGAATTCCACAAGGTTGTACCATTGACATCTAGCTAATTAGGTAATCAAACTCTTGTAAGGACCAAGCGAAGTCCACATGTAGCAAGGTGACATCTAATTAACTAAAATTTGGCACACTTTCACTCACACACAAAAGTCACTCATCACTCACATAGCCTCTTCTCGAAACGTGGAGGTCTAAGTAGGTTTCCTCCAAAAGGATTCCGAAAACATCCCATCTTTTCTTGACAGGACTATCCACTCCCACTTTTAATCAAATGAGGTTGGTTTTCACCCCCAACCTCACAAAACAACTTCATCTAAAAACTTTCTAAAAACTCACTAAGTTTTCCTCCACAGGAGGTGCCAAAAGAAATTTTTAGTCTAGGTAGGATTTCAGGGATAGGCATCCAAATAACTCCCCGTTATCTGGTTCTCACATTTTCAAACATAGAAGAACTTCAAATAGGGAACTTCAAATCCTCCAAGTCAAGTGTTCCAATCACCATAAGGCAGGGAGATACCCGTGAAGGGTTGAAGGCCGAGGTCCGGTTGTTATGTGCATCCCCCCTTGAGGCACCCACCTCTTGAATGGGATCCAGCCCGTGACCCATTTCTTAGGCCGAAAATCTAAATG
>JASDQU011248590.1:49740-60224 GCA_032191745.1 Picea mariana | reverse complement strand
TCATCTGAAATGAAAGAGATCTAATGCATACATAAGAAGGTTATAATGATCAAATATGACACATACCATGATACCTTGGACCAATTACCTCATGGAGCAAGAGCCCTCTCTGATGCAAGCTCAAGCCGGCAGTGATGGAGGCTGGTACTGCTGACAGGACAAAGCTGGCTGAGAAGAAGAAGATGGGTCCTCCAGGACCATGCTCAGGTCGCTCCTGCTCTCGGTACTCCATGTCTAGGACCATGTGGGCCTCGAGACATGATCTCCTAGTTATCCCTAGATATCGGGGATAACAGCTCCTAATCCTATAAGGTCCATAGAATCTAGGTTGGAGCTTCTCGGCTCCACTCTTCTTTAGAGGCGATTGTTTGTAGGGTTGGAGTCTTAGGAATAGCAAGTCCCCAACCTCGAAGAAGCGCTCTATCCTGTGCCTATCTGCACTCATCTTCTGCTGAATCTGCGCTGTCTTTAGGTTCTCTTTCAGTAGTTTGAGAATCTCCTGACTCTCGGTAATCCAATCCTTGGTTTTGGGAGCTCTGCTCTCCCCGAAAACCAAGTCTATCAAAGTGGGAGCATTATAAGCATATAATGCTCGGAAGGGTGTCATGCCAATGGACATGTGGAAGGTGGTGTTGTAGCAATGCTCTCCTAGATGTAGCCACCTGACCCATGTTCTCTGCTGCCCACTCACATAGTTTCTCAAATACCTCGCAACCCACTTGTTGACTATCTCGGTCTGCCCATCTGTCTGAGGGTGATAGCTGGTGCTAGGTGTCAACTCTGTCCCCATCAATCTGAACAACTCCCTCTAGAATGTACCAATAAACCGACTGTCCCTGTCACTGATGATGTTCCTCGGCAATCCATGGAGTCTGAAGACCTCCCTGAATAATAACTTGGCCACATGAACTGCGCTGTAATCTGTCGGTATGGCCTAGAAGTGAGCAAACTTGGTCAATCTGTCGACCACCACATAGATGCAGTCCTTACCCTGAACCTTGGGTAGGCCTGTGATGAAGTCCATCGATATGCTCTCCCATTTCTGCTCCGGAATGGGAAGCGGCTGTAGTAGTCCTGTTGGAAGTGTATGCTTTGACTTGTTCTGCTGACAAGTCACACACTCACTAATGTACCTCATAACATTCTGCTTGAGGCCCTTCCATGAGAACCTCTCTCTGATTTGCCTGTAGGTTTTGAAAAACCCTTGATGGCCTGCCAGTGGCGAATCATGAATTGCTGCTAAGATCTTCTTCTTGAGCCCTGAACCTGGTACTAAGTAGACTTTGTCCTTGTAGAATATGACGTCGTCAATGACCCAATACCTGTCATCCTGAACTTGCCCATCCAAAACCTCACAAGCGAACTTGTTCTTGGAATATTCCACCAACAAATGAGATTTCCAATCCGTTGAAACCTCCACCAAAGAACATGCCGCAGGTCTCCTAGACAGTGCATCGACCATAATGTTCTTGTTCCCCTTGACATACTCTATGTCGAAATCGAAGGCCTGCACCTTCGTCACCCATTTCTGTTGGCGCTCATTGAGATCCTTCTGCTCAAGGAAATACTTTAAGCTGTTATGATCTGTTTTGACTACGAACTTGCTACCCACCAAATATTGTATGAACTTGGTCAAGGCATGCATGATCGCAAACATTTCCTTGTCATAAACAGAGTACAGCCTCTCGGGTTGACTGAGCTTCCTGCTCTCAAACACAATGGGGTGTACTCCCTGCATCAAAATTGCCTCGATGCCCTCGTCGGATGCATCACACTCTAATACAAACGGCAAGTGAAGTCTGGTAATGCTAACACTGGGCATGTGACCATGACTTCCTTCATGTGATCGAAGGTTTTCTGCAACTCATCGGTCCAGATGAAGGCCCCCTGTCTGGTGAGATCTACAAGTGGTGCTCCCAGCTGAGAAAAACCCCTGACAAACCGCCTGTAATAGTTGCATAGTCCAAAGAAGCTCCTCAACTCTGTCACATTCCTGGGCGTTGGCCAATCTAGAATGGCCTTGATCTTCTCCTGGTGCACCTGTACCCCCTGCGCACTGATAATGTGGCCCAAGTAAAGTAGTTCTGTCATGCCGAATTCACACTTGGACTCTTTGGCGTATAGTGAATGTGCCTCCATGATGCTGAGTACCTCATCCAAGTGTCGCAGATGTTCCTGCCATGTCTTGCTGTAAACCAAGATGTCGTTGAAGAATACCAAGACTGATTTCCTCAACTGATCCTGTAGTGAACCAACCTGGTTCACTATGTAAATATCCAATATAAATAGGACAATACACAATAATCCATTTAAGGATAGTAAATATATTTAATAATAATTGTATAAGAATAAATAAGATGAGGATTACACTACCCTCGTGACGGTTGCTATATAGCATTGACTGGTCACGAGGTGAGGAGGTACGTGCCTCTTGATTTAATTAAATGATATTATTTATTATTATAATTATTGTATTTATTATTATCATTTTTATGATTGTAACATTGACACCCTCTTAAGATTTTGTTTTGTCCTCAAAGCAAGGGTAGCGTTGGGTATTGTTGGAGGAATTGTTCGGTCTCCCATGATGAATCTTCTTCTGGAAGGTTTTTCCGTTTGATAAGGTACTCCCTTATGGTTCTGGAAAGTAACACCTTTTCCTTTGTGGCAAGAATACCTTCTGGTTCTAAAATAATTTTTCCTTCGTTATCGAATTCAGGGATTTCTGTTTGTACTGGTTGAGCTTGCCCAAGCATTTTTTTGAGACATGAAACGTGGAAGACATTGTGGATGCGACAATTTTCTGGCAACTCCAATCTATAAGCTACTTGGCTAATTTTTTTGTTAATTTGAAAGGGTCCATAGAATTTTGGGGCCAATTTGTTCTTCCCTTGTTGCTTAAGGGATACTTGTTTGTAAGGTTGGAGTTGTACAAACACTCAATCACCTTCTTCGAATTCTCCACTATGTAAATATCCAATATAAATAGGACAATACACAATAATCCATTTAAAGATAGTAAATATATTTAATAATAATTGTATAAGAATGAATAAGATGATGATTACACTACCCTCGTGATGGTTGCTATATAGCATTGACTGGTCACGAGGTGAGGAGGTACGTGCCTCTTGATGAAGACGCATGTGCCTCTTGATGAAGATGTACGTGCCTCTTGATTTAATTAAATGATATTAATTATTATTATAATTATTGTATTTATTATTTTCATTTTTAGGTTTGTAACAGATCCCTGAATATGTGGTTCATGCAAGACTGAAATGTAGCCGGTGCATTGGTTAGCTCAAATGGCATAACTAGGTACTCAAAATGACTGAAGTGGCATCAGAATGTCGTCTTCTCTATGTCCTGCTCTCAGATGCTGATCTGATGATATCTAGAGCGTAGATCAATCTTCAAGAAGAAAATTGCTCCATGCAATTCATCCATCAACTCATCAATGCGAGGGATAGGATACCGGTTCTTGATGGTTTTCTTGTTCAAGGCCTAGTAGTCAATGCACATCCTCATGGTATCATCCTTCTTCAGATCTAAGACAACTGAAGAAATGAATGGACTGTTGCTAGGTCTGATGTGTCCCATCGCTAGAAATTCCTTAATTGCTTTCTCTATCTCATCCTTGAACCTCCAAGGATGATGAGAGGGGTCTGTGATCATGGGTTTAGCCTCCTCCTCCAACTCAATGGTGTGCTCAAACCCCCTGTCAGGTGGTCTCCCTGGTGGAATCGACCCAAAAACTTGTTGATGCCGTCCCAACAAGGTCCTGATCTTTGTCTGATACTGCTTCTGTCCATCTGAATCCCTCTGTGTAGTGATCAAGCACTTTGTGACGTATGCTACCTCCCCATGCCTGAAGATCCTCACCATCCTCTTGGTCCAAACTGTGTGGGGTGCCCCTGTCGACATGTCCCTCAGTACAATCCTCTTCCCTTCATTGTCTCTAAACCCCATCTCCAAGGTTTGGTAGTTGGTGGTGATCTTGTCCAAGGTGATCAACCACTGGACTCCCAACACCACATTTGTGTTAGATAGGTCTACTGAAGATTTTCAGGTCCTATCAAGCTTGTCAACTGGGTCTGTCTTTGACCACAGTATGGCTCTAAGTTTCAATTGTTATGTAAAGTGTTTGTTGTTGTTTTAGGACAGCCAACAGTCCAAGAACTTCTTGCTGATTTGTTATGGTTGTATTTGCAATTTTAGGTGCTCTAGCAGGTAGTTTTAGTAACCAGAAGTTAGCACATGCATACTAAAATAAATACAACACACCTAAAAATCTTTACAGCTGAAAGTAAGCAGATCTAGAAGACTAACACATGCATTTTTGTACACAGGTATTTTTAGTCAACATGACCCTGGATAAACCCCCCTAGGGAAAACCAGTTTGGAATATATGTCTATATATGAGGAAAGCATAAGGTGGAATACAACAAGTACAAAATATAGAGGAACCTGATACAATAACAGCCTGATCTGGGCTGAAACACAAGTCCAAAACCTCCAGGTGCTCCCTAGGAAGGTGCGCCCCACATACAAGCTCTTTAATCCACTGAAACTGCTCCAGAAGCAAACTGTGAGCTCAGATCTAGAAACCCCTCCACAGGAATGAAGCTCTGTTGGATGGCCTCCCTTTGCAACTGATCTCACTACAATTTGATGACTAGAAGTCCTCCCCACTACTGATGCGCCCTCATAAGCAAGTGCGCCCTCCACAAAAGTGAAACGTCCCCACTAAATAAATAAGGCTAGAAGCTCTGTGCCTCCCTCCATGAAAGCATGCGCCCAAGCTCAAGCCTCCTCATGCAACTAACCTCATCTCAATGCTCCAAGTCTTCCTCTCCAAGTGAGCAAATGAAGAATGAATGCCTCCTTCACCCTTTGCGCCCCTCTTGAACCTCCAAAAGGAAACCTAAGAAACCAATGGTTGAGATCATCTCATATCCCATCTAATCAATGGTTGAGATATCCCCAAAAGTATCTAAATCAATAACCCACTTTGGGTTAAGTTTTCTAAGTTCACTTTATGTCTCTAATTCACCCACATTGTGAATTAATAGTCATTTTAAGCATAAATGACTAAATTTCACTTTTGACTTAAAACTCCTAAGTCAAAGTGAAATTAGACAAAAGTACAAGGCACAAAGTGTATAGTTCATCCCACATGTGTCTAGGAGAGTAGAAACACATGGGGAACACCTCCCAAGGTACAAAACTCAACACTCCCTCTTACTGAGGAAGGTGTTTCTCACCAAGCCCATCTTGTCTCTGAAGTAGACATGTTTTCCCCTTGGCAGGGCCTTGGTGAGAATGTTTGCAACCTGGTCATCTATCGATACATACTGCAACTGAACATTCCCTCTCTGAACCCAGTCAGAAATGAAGTGGTACCTGATCTCAATATGCTTCAACCGGTCATGAAACATTGGATTCTCAGAGAGTTTTATGCAACTCTGATTATCACAGTGAATGACGGTCGGTGGCATCTCCTGACCAAACAAACCAACCAGCATCTTACGAAGCCAAATGGCCTCGCCACTGGCCTGACTGGCCGCCATATACTCTGCCTCGGCCGAACTCAAAGCAACTGACTTATGCTTCTGGCTGAACCAGGAAACAAGTCCTGACGCCAAACCAAAGCAGCACCCTGAGGTGCTTTTCCTGTCAGTGGCACATCCTGCCCAGTTTGAGTCTGTGTAGCCAACCAAACTGACTCCATCTCCTCTGACATAGTCTAGGCCATAATCAACTGTCCCAACAATGTACCTCAAGACGTGTTTTGCCCCAACCATGTGAATACTCCTCGGCTCAACCATGTACTGACTGAGAGTGTTCACGACAAAACAAATATCTGGTTTGGTGTTAACCAAATACATGAGTGAACCGATCAACTGCCTGTAAACTGTGGCATCCACCAACTGGCTATCTGAAGCATTAAGCTTCTTCTAGTTGGTGATCATAGGTGTAGACATAGGTTTGCAGTCCTCCATCTGAAACCTGCTCAAAATATCTGCTGCATACTTCCCTTGCCCGAGAACTATGTGACCCTCCTCCTGCCATACCTCCATACCTAGAAAGTAGTGCATCAATCAAATATCACTCATCTCAAACTCTGATGCAAGTCCCAGCTTGCACTCAGCTATGAGATCCTCGGCTCCAGTAATGAACAAGTCATCAACATATAATATGAGAATGAGCGTGTCCTCACCTCTAATGATGTAGTAGAGGTTAAGATCAACATCGCTCTTCTTGAAGCCCATCTGAAGCAAATAAGTATCAATGCGTGAATACCAAGCTCGGGGAGCTTGCTTCAGTCCATAAAGTGCCTTTCTCAAAAGACACACGCGAGTTTCCCTATCACTCACCTCAAACTCCTGTGGCTGCTCTATGTACACCTCCTCCTCAATAAAGCCATTCAGGAATGCGGTCTTCACATCCATCTGGTGAATGCTCCAACCCATCTCTGCTGCTATGGCAATGATAGTCTTGATGGAAGTGTATCTCACAACTGGTGTGAAAGACTCGTCATAATTGACTCCCTCAATCTGGAGAAGCCTCGTGCCACAAAACGGGCCTTATGTTTCTCAATGTTGCCATCTGCAGCAATCTTGGTCTTGTACAACCACCTGGAAGTCACAACTGACTTCCCCACTGGCCTCGGAACCACATCCCAGACATCATTGTGCACAATGGAGTCATACTCTTCTACCTTGGCCTCTCTTCAGACCTGATGGTCCACTGCCTGCGCAAAATTCTGTGGCTCAGTATCCCTGATACTCGTCACTCGTGCCAAATATGCTCCCAATCTGACTGGTGGCCCGCTCTCTCTGATCTGGTTCTTGGGCTCCCCTACATTCTCTTTGGCCTCCTTCAGGGTCTCTTGAAACCATCTAGGTCTCCTCTTCCCTGAAGTGGTCAACGGAGAAGTAAGGTCTCTTTGCCCAAGAGTGACTGCCTCAGGACTCGTCTCAACACTCTGAGATCCTGAAGTCTGTGCCCCATCTGACTGAACATGCTCCGACTGTGACCTTGAAGCTGTGCATGGTGACCCTTTCACCCTTGATACTGGTGTACTTGAAGTCTGAGGTTGTGCTCCCTCTGAGACTGCAATTGGTGACTCTGCATCATCCTCTACTCCAACTTTCGACTCGAGATCTCTGAAAATCCCTATCCTCCTCAAATCTGACATCTTTGCTCACCACCACTCTCCTAAGTCGTAGAATGTAGATGCGATAGGCTTTGGACACCTTTGAGTATCCAACTAGAATCCCTTGTTGGGCTATGGGGTCTAGCTTTGTCCTCCTCTCCGAGGGGACATGAGAAAAGGTCAAGCACCCAAATATCCTGATGTGCTCGACATCGAGCCTCCTACCAGTGAAGGCGTCCTCAGGAGTCATCTTCCCCAATATCCTATGGGGGCTCCTGTTCTGCAGGTAAACTGTAGTAGCACATGCCTCTGCCCATAAGTACAAAGGCAAACTTTGATCATGCAGCATGGATCTCGCTGCACCGGCAATGACCCGGTTCTTCCTCTCGGCAACCCCGTTCTGCTGGGGGTTGTAGGGTACGGTCATCTGTCTTCTAATGCCATGCTGGGCACAAAAGTCTACAAAACTGTCTCGAGGAATACTCTCCCTCGTTATCCGACCGCAAGACTTTGATCCTCTTTCCCGATTGCTTCTCCATAAGAGCTTTGAACTCTTGGAAGCGTGTGAAGACCTCACTCTTGGCCTTCAGGAAATAGATCCAAGTCTTCCTTGAGTAGTCATCAATAAATGTGAGATAGTACTCACAACCACTCAAGGACCTCCGAGTCATGGGCCCACACACGTCCGTGTGTACTAAATCCAGTATCCCAGCTGACCTGGTGTCACTGCTAGGGAACGATGCCTTGGTAAACTTACCAAGCGCACACCCTCTACAAACATCCTAATGCTCTATGCTGATCTGTGGCACTCTGGTCACAACCTCTCTCAGTCCTCCGAGAGCTCCATGATGTAGGTGGGCCATCCTACGATGCCATAACTCACATAACTGTCTGCTGCTGTCGCTGCTCGCTGCCAATGCATGAAGAGGTTGAAAAAGCAATTTGAATAGTTTCCCATCCCTCTCTCCAATCACCTGTCCTGAGGCAAGTGAAGACCCCACCTCGGTGCCTCTGAAAGTCACCTCAAGACCTCTATCCTGGAGGGTGGAAACTGAAATCAAATTTTTTTCAGCCCAGGGACATAAAGAACGTCTGTGAACGATATAGGTGGCAAGCTATCTCTCCGAAAGGTAACTGTGCCAATCCCAACAACTCTGACCAATGTGTCATCTCCAAGAGAAATCTCTATCCTGACCTTGGTGTCTCTGAGATTAGTAAAGTGATCTCGAACTCCAGTCATATGGCTCGAAGCCCCACTGTCAATATACCAAATACTGGGTGCCGTCTCAACTGAAGTGCAACATATGAGGAAAGCACACTCTCTCTGAAACTGTGTCTGAAAATATGCCTCCTCTGCTGTAGCTATGGTACCACCCCTCTTCTTCTTCCTGTTCGGACACTGTCTAGCATAGTGCCCGAACTTCTTACAAACAAAGGACTTCACTTTGCTCATATCTCTCTTCTGACCACTGCCCTGACCACTGCTGCTCTCTCCTCCACTCCATTGTGGTGGGGCCCCAAACTTGGGACCCTACCGACCCCCACGACTGACCTTCTTCTTGCCCTTTGTCCAAAGAGCAAGATCCTCCTCACCTTGATCAATCTGCTGCTGCTGCTGCTGTCGCTGTCCAGAAGCCTCGGCTGCAAGCCTAATCTCCTCTCGGACGAAGTCATCCCACATCCTCCCCATGTAGGCATGACCTCCCTGGCAACTATGCCACGTACAAATGGACCCCACGGTTTGGCGAAGCTATTCATAGCTTGCCTCACCAAAGAGTTAGGATCAACAACCTCTCCGACGTCTCCAAGCTCGTCTCTGATCTGAGTGCAGCGACCAAGGAATGAAGTTACCGACTCATCCTTGAGCATGCGAATGCCCCTGAGTCGGTCATGAAGAACCATCTTTCGGTTCTCATTGGAGTTCTCATACAACTTGCATAGAGAAGCCCACATCTTGTATGCATAAGTCTTCCCCGTCAAATGGGGTATGATATGATCACGAACTGCGTCACAAATGGTCCTCTTTGCCTTGTTGTTCCTTTTCCTGAACTCTGCCACCAAGACAGGAGCAGTGACAGGAATGGGGGGAACAACTGCCTCGACTATGTCCCATAGCTCGAGGTTCTTTAAGACAAAGATCATCCTCGCCTTCTAAGGCGACTAATTGCTAGCCCCTGCTAGCCTGTCCTCAACTCGCATCTGAGATGCTGACATGTCTGCCAATTTGCACTCCCCAACTGATGCTCACACTGCCAAGGAAAACACTGTCTCAATCCTATCGACACAGGTGTGAAAAGAGACTAGTGTAATCTGACCTCACTCCTAACAAAATAGGTGTGAAAAAAGGTCTAGTCAAATCAGCCTCACTCCTATTCCGTAGGTGTGAAAAGAGACTGATGACCAAGTGCCAAAACTGCCCAACTGTCCTCTACAAAAATATGCCCTCTAACAACCACTGAATGAGGCAATGGCTGTCCACAAAATTCTGCCAAGAAGATGTATATGACAGACAACAATGTGCTGTCCAAACTGCTCAAAAATTCAACCACCTCAGCTTTGATACTGTTATCCCCGATATCTAGGGATAACTAGGAGATCATGTCTCGAGGCCCACAGGTCCTAGACATGAAGTACCGAGAGCAGGATTGACATGAGCATGCCCCTGGAGGGCCCATCTTTCTTCTTCTTCGCCAGATTTGTCCTGTCAGCAGCAACAACTTCCATCACCATCGGTTTGGACTTGCATCGGAGAGGACTCTTACTCCATGAGGTAATTGGTCCAAGGTATCATGGTATGTGTCGTGTTTGATCGTTATAACCTTCTTATATATGCATTAGGTTCCTGTCATTTCTGACAACTGCTTGGATCTTACACTAATCCACTTGACCATTGTTGGGGTGATTGATGGGGTGACTTAGCAAGCTTGTATTCATGGTTTTGGTTAGCCACCAAAGGGGATTTGCAGAGCCATCGTTCGCTCCCACCATTCTATCATTTTACATCTTATTTCCTGCACATCTATCCCATTCCCCTAGTCCGGCCATTTGGATGACCTTTTGAGGGTTACACTTTGTCTTCTGGGAAGAAGGGGCTAAAGGCCCCGGGGGTAAAAGCAGCTGGTAAAAGATAAAAGCCATAAGAAATGAAACACAGAGATGCTTCGCCCAGGGGATCCCCGAGAAGGCAATAAAAGGCCTCTCGATAAGAAACTAAAGGGACCCTAAGAAAAATAATAAAAACAAGACCTAACCAAGAGGATGGGAGGTCTCATCACGAGCCGACCCATTATGTTCATAGGTATCCAGCAGTATGACATTGCCA
>JASDQU011248589.1:22891-36649 GCA_032191745.1 Picea mariana | reverse complement strand
GAAAAAAGAAAACCATATGCCATAACCTTAGAAAAGCATAGACAGTAAGCAAATGCAAGAGCCAAATTTTGATTCAATTAATGAGCAGAGAAATAATTCATGGATGGATTAGCGACAACCCTCATACCTGGGTGCAAAAATGCCAAGAAAAATTGACAAAGTCCGAACACTTCTTCCACAGCCGAGCAAAACGGAGGCAACAACAACCAATAAAAATTACCAAATGCAAAATAGCAAGGGTTGCGACCATCAAGGTAGGTTAGAGAAATGTGCATTTACTGCATTTCATATCCACACTTACTCCATCAACCATATATAATACGAGTGAGCTAGCCATACAATGCATAATACACTATTTCCATAACAATTCAATGCAAGCGAGATAGACCACCCTTTTCCTATACTTTTAAACTTTAACATATGTGCCAACCCCAATATAATATATGTCAACACTTGCTAGGGAGACCATGTACCAACTCTTAAACTTTAAACTTTAAACAATGGCACATAACGCGTTTAACAAGAGATCCACAATACCATTATCATCCATTACTTCAAGCCTGGAGTTTAGATTTCCTTTTAAATTGAGTGCGCCGGAATAAAGCTTATGATAACTATAAAAAACAACATCATTTCTCTTTTAATCACATTGGCCATAAATTTTTTCATTTGACCATTTGTTTTAAAGAGTAACTTAAAGGCAATAAACTGTAGAATTCATCTCGCAACCAAGTCATAAGCACATAAGCAAATGTGTCATATGTCTTTCATATCCACACATAGGGTCCTACCTATTAGTATATTATTAATTATAAATAAATAATAAGGCATTGCAACCACTTTGCATGCATGTACCTATGTTGCGCTTTTGGGTGTCAACAAACTGGCGACTCCACAAGGTAATCTATTTCCAACGGATTAAAAACTCAGAATGTCCGGTTTCACAGATCAATAGAAATGGATAAAATAAATCAATGATAAGAATAGTTATGCAACAAGGGTAAAATATGGTTTAAGGGAAATAATGAGGCAGGATTTTGGGAATAACTCATGTAAAGTGGTACGTATGAGGGGGTTTGGTCCTATATGCATAACATTCATTCAATTTGTAACATATAATTCTTCTTAAAATTTCAAGGAGAAAATTTTATGATGTGCTCTTTTGAATCTCAGGATGGAGGGAAGAAAGGGATAGCAGAAATAGGGAAGAAAACAAAATCAACTATCCTACAACAATGCTGAAAGCAAAAAACAATTTCAGTGGTGTCTAAAAGGAAATCATGACAACTGCCTAAATATTATTATTTATTGATCAACAATACTTATAGAAGGACATTTTCATGGCAAAACTGATCCAGACTTTATTTCTGATTAAGTTAAGAAAACAAAAAAACAGAAATTAAAAACTCAAAAAACTAAAATAAAAGGAAAATAGTAAAACAAAGAAAACTATATACATAAGTCAACTTAACTAAGAGTTAAATATCAGACAGGTTCCACAGATTGTTTCAAGTGGGAACCATTAGTGTTGTAAGAGAACAATCGCTCTTCCAGATCCTTTAGTAGGTATGAGTTTGCACCTAGGACGAAAGCGATTTAAAAGGACCTAGCCATAGTTTCTGGAACTTTGAGTGTCTTCCTCTCTTAGCATGAGCTGAGTCCCATAGTAGGATCCCATAGTAGGACTTTCTCGTCAATCTTAAATTCATCAGATTTTGCTCGTCTGTTAAACTATTTTTATACAGTTTGTTGCCTTTTTTATGTTCTCTAAGGAAAAATTCCTTTTCTCTCTCAGGTCCAACAATGCATTTATCCTTTGGGGAACATTTGAAGAATTTAATTCTTCAATATGTAACATCAACCGTAAAGAGGAAAGCTCCAACTTAGTAGGAACAATATCCTCTTGACCATATGTGAGTTGGAAGGGAATACAACCTGTGCTTGCCTTGGTGGTAGTGTGATTTGCACAAAGAGCATAAGTGAGAAGTGTGTGCCACTGACGAGATTTATCCTCTATGGTATTTTTGATGATCCTAACCAGATTTGTGTTAGTGGACTCGGCTTGCCCATTTACCTGGGGGTAATAAGAATATGAGTTGAAATGTTTGACCCCTAGATTAACCAAAAAATGAGTTAACTTTGCAGAAATGAAGGTTGGGCCATTATCCATAATGATCTCTAGTGGAATGCCAAATCTGGAAAAGATATTAGTTTCTAGGATAGAAATTACCTGCTCATCTTGTACATACTTAAGAGGGACAACCTCAGTCCACTTAGTAAAGTAGTCCGTAGTTTTCAAAATAAAAATATGTCCTGCAGAAGACAAAAGATTGATAGGACCAATAAAGTCTAGATCCCATTTAGAGAAAGGGAAATATGGGAGGGCGGGTTGTAAAGGCATGGAAAAAATATGTTCTTTCCGAAAACATTTTTGGCATTTGTCACAAGATCTTGCGAATTTGTAAGAATCTCGAAATATGGAAGGCCAATAGTAACCATTTATTATAATTTTAAAGGCAATAGATTTAGCAGAAAAATGACCACTAACGTGAATGATAGAAACCGACGATCCATGAATTTCCTGTAATATTTTTTGCACTTCTTCATCATTCACACATCGGAGTAGTAAACCATCAACAAACCTTCTAAACAAGAAGTCTCCCAAAATGATGTACCTGGATGATTTGAGGTGAAGACTTCTTCTTTGGTGAGGATCCAAGTTATCTGAGCATTTTTTTATGCTACAAGTAATACACCAGATTTCTATACCAAGGATGTTTAGCCATAGAAGGATTTTGATTCTCAATATAAAAACAAGTTGAAAGAGGATTATCCTAATCATCAAGTTCTTCACTTGGTTCAGGGTGCTAAGCTAAGTGAAGGGATAAGTCTTATCCCTTGATCGTTTTTGAAGTCATGATGGTTAAACCATGCTCCTGAATTTTGGCAAGCCAATGTGCAAGTTTTCCTGAAAGACAAGTTTGTGAGAGAAGAAACTTGACAGTAGGTAAAGGGACTCTTACCTACGTATGCTTGCCTAAAATAAAGTGGCAAAATTTTTCTATAGCCTTAACACGAGAAAAAACATGTTTTTCAATATAAGAGCACTTGATTTCATCGCCTGATAAACTTTAGCTCATGTATGCTACATGTTTTTCATTGTTTTGATCATCATTTTGTAAGAGGATAGCAAAAATTTCTTCGCAGTGGCATTGGTATATATGATGAATTCTTTCTCAAAATCCAGTTTCGCCAAAACCGTTGTGTAGCTGATTTCTTTCTTAATCCCAAGGAAAGCCTTTTCGATGTCATCTATCCAAGAAAAATAATGATCTTGCTTCAAAAGATTATGGATTGGTTTAGCCATGACAACAAAATCTGGAACAAACGCACGAATGGAATTGATAATGCCCATAAAAGCTTGGACCTCTTTCTTGGAGGTGGGCGCTGGGAGACTTAGAATAACAACAATCCTTTCAGGGTCAATGCTTATTCCTGAATAAAAAAAAATATGACCGAGGAGCTTGCCTTTAGTAACACCAAAAATCGACTTGGAGGGATTTAAAGAAATAACAATTTTTCTGCATCGCATGAGAACTTTTCTAAGATGACCAAAATGATCCAACCGGTTCTTCGAATAGAAAGTCAAATCATTGAGATAAAGTTGGATAATTTTACCGATCAGATCATCAAAAGATATTTGCATAGCTCTTTGGAAAGTGGCACCTGCATTAGACAAGACAAAAGGCATACGTTCATAAGCAAATGTGCCCCAGCATGTAGTAAAAGTGGTTTTATATCTATCAGTCCTTTTTACTTTGATTTCATTATAGCCAGAAAAGTCGTAAAGTAAGGACACCATTTGTGACCCTGCAATTGGTTGTAAAATCATTTCCATATTAGGGAGAGGAAAATGATCTTTAACACTCGCTCTATTCAATGTGCGGAAATCAACGCACAATCTGATCTGACCAATCGTTTTCTGAACAGGGACCAGATTTGAAACCAATTCATAATACTTAACTGGAAAGATGATACCAACCTTCAATAATTTTTCCAACTCTTTCCTAATAGTAGCTTCGAGTGCAGGGTTAATAGGTCTTTGTTTTTGCCTAATTGGTTTTACCCCTTCCTTTATAGGAATGGCATGTTGTATAAGAGTAGGATCAAAACCCGAAGATCCTCGTATGACCATGCAAAAACATCTTGAAATTCATGGAGTAATTCTGTGAATTTCACCTTTTCTTCGTCGGAACATTGGGCACCTAGTTTAGCAATTTTTGGAGATTCGGGTGTCTCAAGGTTCAAGGAAATGGTATCACCCACTTTCCTTTTTAGCTCCTCTTCCTTATGCATCTCTTTGTTGCTTACATAACTCGACAAAAATGAAATTTCAAGAGGAGTCAGGCCCTTAGGAAATTTATAATATTCAATGGATATGACTTCCTTGGGCCTAAATGGTTCATTTTGTATGAAAGCGCAAATGCCCTCATCACTTAGTAATACCTGCCATGATTCCACATTATCAAAGATATGAGGACAATATAAATATTGAAACGTACAAGACGATATAAATATTGAAATGTACAATTAGGTCTTTGGGGCAAAAGTTGTCGAGTAGGGGATGCTGCAAACACTGCTAACCTATTAGCCATTGAATTGAGTTCCTGCTTAACATGAGTGATATTAAATGATAACGGGTTTGAAATGAGCATCCAAAAAAATTGGGTATAATGTTTAAGCAACTTGTTGCTAGGTGAACAAATTTTACGTACAAGGTTCACAACAAGCTCAGAATCACCAAAGACTGTAAGGTGGCCGCAACCAAGGTTATATGCATTTTTTATGCCTAAGAATAAGGCCTCAAACTAAGTAACGTTGTTTTTGCAGGAAAATTCTAACCTATAAGAAACAATTTGAATTTTACCTATAGGGGAATATAGAATAATGTCGGCTCCATTACCTTCATTTGAGCATGAGCCATCGAAATGCATGTGCCACATGCCATCGTCAAAATCAATTGGTTCAAGGATAGTGTCACCCTCATCAACAAAGATAGAGTATACTCCAAAATCTTCCTCAAGATAATTTACGTTAGCTTGGGGAACACTCTCTATGTATGGTGAAATTATTCCTTCCCTTAGGACTATAATGTTCTTTTCGTTCCTAGGGACAGACAAATGTGTTCCATCAAGCGAAAGATATTCACCTGTTAAAGCTTGCCAGTGTCTTCCTAAAATAATTGAATAATTTCTTACTGGCATATCAATTACCTGGATGTTGAGGGTTGTTCTTATTTCAGGATGCGTGCACAGAACTAAGGTTACATCTTTGATTTCTCCTACAGTTGACTGTTGCAGATTGTTATAAGAGAGAACGCTTCTTGAATTTTCATTAGTGCATGATAAACCAAGCTCTTCCATTATAATTTTTGAGATTACACTTGGACCAGACCCGCCATCAATTAGACAACAATGAGCTATTTTATCCATAATTTTTATAGAAATATAAAAGGGGGATTTTTTACAGGTTTCCTAAGGTTATTTACACCTATCTTATTTACAGTTGAATCCTCTTCTTTTGACTCTTAAAAAATATTGGTTATAGTATAAACTTTACCTTCCATAAAATTCTTGAGATGCGTTTTTGTTCATGGATGAAAACCATGTCCAAAAGAGTGGCATCAACCTTGATATTAGCCAATTGATTAAGGATGTTGTATTTAGAAGAGGGAAGAGGGGAAGGCATTCCTTGAGTTTCCGGAACTCTGACATCTTATGTATCAGTGCTATGAGAAGATGAGATTGGGGAAGAAGAAGTGTGAGGAGGTTCATATTTTCCCTTGGTGGTGTAAGATTTGTTCTTGGTATTGATTATCATGACATCCTCTGGGTCGACCCAATAAAGAACCACAATTGTGGTATCGAGCCTTTTTCTAAAGATCTTATCTACGACATTTTTCTTAACTTCGCATGTACTTTCTTCATGATTTTCTTCACAGAATTACACCAACTGCGAGACATAATGGCCTTTGGATGAAAATTATTTTCATTAGTATTCCTAAAAGGCACTAAGGAAGAAGAAGATGCGACAAGGGCGGGTGAATAAACACTTCCCTTTCGTTCGTAGGCTAGCATACTATTGCTCATATCGTGTACGAGTTGTAGGAGGGAAAAAATATATGTTTTCTTGATTGAGTCCCCTTTAGGGAGAACCGTCCTTTCGAGCTGCTCCTCATATTCTAGACAAGTATGAAGAGCGGAACCAAGATTGTCAATAGCCTTTTCTTCGAGTCTATGAAGATAAGGGGAAGGACACACATTATAATAATGCATGAAAGTGGCTTGATTTTGCGAACGGATTAGTTCAGGAATTTGATTGTGTAACTTGGTGAAATGAAGGTTAAAAGACTTAATGATTTCACCTTCCTTATAGGCAATATTGTTGTATTTCCTTAACTATTCAACCAGACTTTTGGACTGTCCATAAGTGGACTTGAACCAATAAACCAATTCTTCCCATGTGGAAAGAATTTTGGGAGGGAGGTTGAAAAAATATGCTGCAGCTTTCCCTTCAAGGGAATTAAGAAATAAGCACATGCAAGTGTCATTATCGTTGGCCCCGATGTTATGACAAGCATTGGGAAATGCCACTAAATTTTCATTTGTAGAAACAATATTATTCCCCAAGAACTTAGGAAGATGTTCCTTAAACTTCGGTACTGGGTGAGTAGCGAGTGCCATATTCAAGGGAGAAGACACGTGCCATGGAGTGGTCGTAGCATCTTCTTTGAACTGAAAAAACTCATATTTTTCTTTATCACTTTAGTAGGATTGGTAGTGGACTGGACATGGATCTGATGGTTGTATATACTACCAATTACTGACAAAGCAGAAGGTTGGGAGGAGGAGGCACCTCTGGTTCCACTACCACTACCTGCAGATGTCATATTGAAGGTAATAGGTATAGGTGATGATGGTAATATGAAAAAGTTATCCTTAGAGAACTTTTTTGATTTGATAGAATGAATTTCCTTCTTCTTATTTCAAAAATAGGAGTAACTTCAGGGGACAATCCTCTTCGAGAGAGAGATGCGAGGATTTGAGGACATGAAGAGAAAAACCAAGGACTTAAGAAAAGAGAAGTTATTGCTAATTTATGGGCTGCCTTTTCCTGGATTCCCAACATTCACAGATACTTATATCTCTTTCAATTACTTCCTAAGAGCGTTCAAGTTCAACTCGAGTACTAGAAGTTTCTAAAATAGTGTTGAGCAGGGTTAAGGCAATGCTAGTTTGGTCATTAAGACCGCTTCCAATATTGGGTTGTCTTGTGATAGTTTTTGTCATGGAAAAATCTGTCAAGGAGTATTTAAACAAAACATACAAATTTAAAGATAATCGTGAATACAATCAACCGGAGAGATATGGAAGATCTCCCCAATTTGGTCACCAAATAAATGTTGAGGAAAAGGTATGGAAAACCTTACTCAAGCATTTTCAGATCTTGTTGGGCTAAGACAAGATAGTTGGGAATGTCACCTGGGGTTTATAGCCTCTTAAAAATCGCTTAATCCACAAGTATTAATTACAAAGGACTAAGGATGGTTTTTATGTGTTGTATATATCGGTGCAAAATAAGTAAACTTTAAACAAAATTACTTAAAAGTGTACAAAAATTATACAAATGTATATATGGAGATCAAAGAAAAAGAATGAACCAGATCATTAAAACACATGCGTGAGACTGAAACAATATTCTTATTTTTAATTTATTTCATTCTGAGATACAAAACTGAGTTTTCTCTACAACCCCCTACGAGGGTAGGGACCAAAATCAAATTTAGAAGCCTTCAATGGACACCATACAAAAAGACTCTGACAATCAAGAAGAAAATCAAAGCTAATTATCTGGATCAACTTGCCATAAAATAATGTCATTTGACTCTGCAAGATATTATTTATCGGCCATGAAGCGTAATTCATGCACAAACAAAAATACACAGACTATCAAAGATAAACCATACACCTTTAGAACAAGTTGTTGAAATGTGTGATTCAGTTTTTGAATTCTGCTGCCTTCAATAAGACCTTGTTGTCATCAGGAGGATTAGGTTTTCTAGTAAACTCAGAATGAATTAAAGTTGAAAGTATCTCACTAATGTAGAGAAAACCTTATGGCTGTAATTCTCCTTCAATTCTTCTCCCCTTTGTCTCCTCATTTGATTGGGCTTTTATTCTCTCTCAATAAGTTATGGTAGTTGAGCTACCTTTCTTTAGTTAATTCAAACTAACTTAATTAATTAGTTTGAGACAAATAAATAACAGTAATATATAAATAAGGGTATTAAATAATAACTATATAGGTGGGACCCCTTGTGACTCCCAATTATTTCCTTTTATAGTTATCTGACATAACAAATATCCAAATCATTTAATTCAAAATTATCTCCTTGTAACTCCCTCTTCATATATATATATATGCTCAAATAATAAATATTAAAAGAATGTAATATAATTATGTCCCCAAAAATATCATCATATCCAAGTTGTCTAATAAAAAAAAAAACTCAAATGAATGTTGTTGTCCAAAACAATGCCAAATATATGTTTGTTTTTCAAAACTTTATCAACATAAAAATATTGTCTTCAACATATAAAACAACCTCAATCATTAAAATCCATATTTACTGTGTGAGGCATTAGGCCTCTTCTCATTGTTGTCCCCTTTTGACTTTTCTTTGGTAGCCTTTCACTGGTTAAAACCTTGAGGCTGAATTGCACTAATGACATGAGAACAATCATCCTTAAGATGAAGGATAGATGAAACTGAATTGGAAGATAATTTGGATGAGTTGGAGTGAGTGGTTATTCCCTTTCCTTTGTCCTGCACAGGCTCGGGGACATCTGTTTTTAATCTTTTACTGGCATGTGATGACTGCATGGGTGGGACACCAGATTCACCTTGGACAACTTGAGTTTTTGGTGGTGGAGGGGGTAATGGAAATTATGCAGTGGGACAACCATGGTGGTGAACAACATGATTATATACAATATCTTTCCAACCATCATTGGCGAGAGGTTATGGTCGCATGGACACATGTGAGGTACTCATACACCGGAAAGGTTTTGATGTGCTTGGAAAGGAGGTCTTTCTGGTTGGGGCTGGAATATTCCTTGAACTAGTAAGTTAAAGAAACCATCTTGGAAAAGGTGGTTCAATTCTTGGGGTCAACATAGAAATGTATAGAGAACCGAGGTCTTCTATGACCTCTCTACCAATTTCCCTTGCCTCTATTACCTCTACCATTACTGCCCCTGCTGAAAAATCTCATCCTATAGCAATATTGAATGAATCATGAAAAATTATAAATAATCCATACATGAAACTCAACTTAAATAAAATCCAGAGTTGGCTCTATTATTTACCACAGAACCCATGCAATTCATCCATAAAAATTCCATTAATCAATTGCCACATGAACACGTTATGATAGGGTCATTGGGAATATGAGGGGTTCATAGTGTGCGTAAAATGGTAGCATGGAGGGGGAAAGATACATGGATATTGTTCAAACAATCCTAAAAATAATCAAACTGTGTATATAACCAACTCTCAAAACACCAATCATCAATTAACCTCCATCTCCATTTCTTTTATTTTCATACAGACTTTTCCTTAAAAATGAGTAATAATAGAACAAGGAGTTTAAAAAGTGTAAGTGGGATATCGAGGGGAGTGTAATGTGCGTAATATGGTATAATGGAAGGGACTCCAATGGTTATTGTTATTCATTATCCATACAAAACAATGCCATCATCATAACAACGAAATTTCCAAGTCCTTTCATGTTTCAAAATCAAAATTCAATACTCTGTTTCAAAATTTCAAAAATGGTGCTTCACTTCAAGACTGTTCACTATGCCTTTTGTAATTACATTTAAAGAATTCATTTAATAAAGACTGTCCAAGAAAAAATTCAACAGACATAACACAACCTGCACACAATAGGGTCAAGGAAACACAGTATTCCAACAACCAAAACTAACAATCGAAGTATGGACAGACTGGGTCCAAAGCATTGCCATCGGTATTCTTTAACCACTTACAGAGTTTCTCGAAATCAACCAAAAAGGAACCCCCATGGGTAACAAAAATTTAAATTGAGATTTCAAATAACAAAACTTCTAGAATTCATGTTCACAGAGTTCATTCAACATATATATATAATTCGTCAACAGAGGTATTCTATCCATCCATAAAAATCAACCACCTTAAGAATGCTAACACAACACGACTATATCTCTTAAGCAATGTCTCACAATGTTGTCATCGCTTTAATATTTTCACATAATAGACTGTGTTTTATAAATAAGTGAGTTTGGCATTAAATATTAAGTAACAAATCGACAAAAACCTCACGACAAAAGAGATGCGAACAACGCCTCTATCAAATGATGGGTTATCCATCCTTACACAATTATTCAAATGTAGGGTTTAAGATACCATTCATCAAAAACAATGAGGTATGGGATAGCAAGCATGCAAACACTTTGAGGGTTTAATCAAAAGAACACTTCAACAATATTTTACCACGTTTAATTTCCACAGACCTCTTCACAGGCCCTTTATAGAGGCCGCGAGAAAAATATCCATGATATACATATAAATAATTGAAAGGAAAAGTCTAAATATAATCAATGAAAATCTAGAGACGAGGCAGACCTAAAACACTTTCCCACAAGTTTTTCCCACAGGTAAAGCAACATAGCAACCACTGTTACATCAACAACGAGAAACACTCACACATCATTCAACTGTGAATTCACTTGCATACAAACACCACAGAGACCAACTTCATCCAAATCAATACATAGTCGAAAAAAAAAACCATATGCCATAACCTCTGAAAAGCACAGACAGTAAGCAAATGCAAGAGACAACTTTTGATTTAATTAATGAGCAGAGTAAGAAATCGTGGATGGAGCAGCAAGAACCCTCATACCTGAGTGCAAAAATGCCAAGGAAAATCTACAAAGTCCGAACACTTCTTCCACGACCGAGAAAAACGGAGGCAACAACAACCAACAAAAATGACCAAATGCAAAATAGAAAGGGTGGCGACCATCGAGGTAGGTTAGAGTGACATGCATTTACTGCACATCGTATCCACACTTACTCCTTCAACCATAGCCATTACGAGCGAGCAAACCATACAACGCATAATCCACTATTTCCATAACAATTCAATGCAAGCGGGATACACCACCCTTTTCCTATACTTCAAAACTTTAACATATGCACCAACCCCAATATAATATATGCCAACACTTGCTAGGGAGACCATGTCCCAACTCTTGAGCTTTAAACTTTAAACAATGACACATAACCTTTTAACAAGAGATCTACAATACCGTTATCATCCATTACTTCAATCCCAGAGTTTAGATTTCCTTTTAAATTGAGTGCATCAGAATAAAACTTATGATAACTATCAAAACAACATCATTTCTCTTTTAATCACATTGGCCATAAAATTTGTTGTTTGACCATTTGTTCTAAAGAGTAACTTAAAGGAAATAAACTGTAGAATTTATCTCGCAACCAAGTCATAAGCACATAAGAAAATCTGTCATCCGTCTTTGATATCCACACATGGGGTTCCACCTATTAGTATATTATTAATTATAAATAAATAATAAGGCATTGCAACCACTTTGCATGCACGTACCTATGTTGCACTTTTGGGCATCAACAATCCTAGTATTGAAGAGTACATAAAAGAGACGAAGTCCACTTTGGGCATGTTTTTGAGAGTAACTCTGTAACAGACCTCGTATCTACAATGCGTACGCAAAACGCCCAACAAACTACATTCTTCTCATGGCCAAAAACAGTGGTAACAATTTCAACATTGCCAGAACAACTCACAACAACCTTGCAGAAACGAAATTTGCCGAATATACCAATGCCAGAACAATTCCACAATTTCAACATCAATAACATTAAATTGTCGAAAGTAAAAAAAAACATTATACTTCACCAGTTAAAAATCATACCGTTGCCTTTCGCTTTCCTCGTGCCGCGTCCCGCGCTCCGTGCCGCGTCCCGCGCTCCGTGCCGCGTCCCGCTTGCCGACCGTAGAAAACTCACCGGTACCTCCCAGCCAAATGCTAGGGGTACTCTGCTTCCCCCTTAGCCCCCCGAGCTGCAAAGGGGCCACACAAGAACCAGAGATAGACTAGCGTCTCATCTCGCCTCAACGGCTGAGCTACCACTCCAATCACAGCTGAGATATACCCAACTCCTCACAAGCAACCCGTCAAGCCACAATTCAGTAGCGTGACGTTACGCTAACCGTTCCCGCCTTTTCTTCCTTCCTTTCTCCTCCTTTTATAGAATTTTGAGACTGACCTAATTCATAAATCATTAATTAATTAATTTATAATGACAACCCTCTAAACAATCTCCTCCGTCCAAGTGTCACACATGCCTCTGGTTCTCCAAAATTAATTTCTTTTTAATAATTTAAAAGATTCAAATTCCTCACTCCCCCAAAATCACTCCTTCAGTTACTCCTTAAATTACTCCTTAATCACTCCTTAAATTTCTCCTTAAATTACTCCTTAATCACTCCTTAAATTTCTCCTTGAATTACTCCTTAATCACTCCTTAAATTACTCCTCAATTTACTCCTAAATTTCTAGTCTCTTTTATTCTATTATTTAATTCTCTCTTGTTATTTTTATTTTTGAACCCAAAAGATAAATGCAGTTTTTAATCTTTTCAATATATTTTTAATTTCCTAGCTTTTATACTCCCACACTTTAATAAATTTTATTTATTCTTTATCATTTAAAACCCATGGGTTTCACCTACCTTAATTCCCTCCTTACTTGACCCCCTTTACTTTTAAGAAGACTTTAATTATACCTAGGAGGGTTTTAGTTTACGCCCTAGGTTTATTTTTGTAGACTCTTTTCTTAGGGCTTGTCAAATTTAACTTAGAGATGTTTTAATTTAGGTTTTGATTTGAACAGGGCGACAATTTAATTAGGGGAGTTGTTTTAAGAATTTTATCAGGCGTTAAAGTCTTAGGGTCATCTAAATTGTCTCATCATCGTCATCCATGTGACGTGCCCTTCAGGACGCACTACGTGCTCCAAGGGTGCCACTCGCCTCGTTTGCTTCCATTGTGCGACGTGCCTTTCAGGATGCACCACGTGCTCCAAGGGTGCCACTCGCTGACTTGTATTTCTTTGCGCGACGTGCCCTTTAGGATGCACCACGTGCTCCAAGGGTGCCACTCGCTTGCTTGACGGATTGGTAGAATCTATAACCCTTGGAGTCAACACTCCGCCAGGTGAACTTGTGGGAGACTAAGGGCTCTAAGGAATAAGGCCCCCCGCCTTATTGCGCGCCCCTTAGAATCATCGTGAGCGACTGTCGCAGTCCGCCCTCACGGCATCGTGGATCCTCTCGAACTAGGTAATCGTTAACCTACAGTTCGAGCCATGGCGGGAGTGCTAATAGGCTATGGCAGGGCTGCTGTCACACCTCTCCCTCAATCTCTCTGGAACTCGTGTGTGGCCCCTTTACTCCATATGTGAGTCTGGTCGGCAAGCTATCATCAGCTTGCATCATCAACCATCATGTCAGATCATGTCAACAACATATCATAAAATCAATAGCTTATCATCAAAACATATCAATATCACCGTAAATGAAACAACTCAAATAACCCACTCCCTGACTCAA
>JASDQU011248588.1:36607-46736 GCA_032191745.1 Picea mariana | reverse complement strand
ACCTTGAAGTTTTCAAAATCTTCTGACTTATTCCTGAGAAAGAAAACTGCAGTCATTCTTGTATAATCATCAACTAATAACACAAAGTATTTCTCACCTTTTAAACCCTTTGTTGTAGTTGGTCCAACTAGATTAGTATGCATAATTTCTAGCGGTCTTGTCATTGAATATTCTTTTGATTTAAACCTGGTCTTTGTTTTCTTTCCTTGTTGACAATGCTTGCATAAAGTGTTGGTTGGTTTCGTGATCTGTGGCATTTCTCTAACTGCTTCCCTTTTGCTGACTTTGACAAGGTTATCAAAATGTATGTGACCCATTCTTCTGTACCATAGACAACTTTTATCTTCCTTTCCTAGGAAACACTTTTCATTTATAATTTCACTTAATACATATATGTTGATTGAAGTTCTCGCAACTGTTGCAATCAATTTTCCTGAACCTTCTTTTCTTATCTCACACTTTTGTGAATCAAAAGTAACTTTATGACTTTGGTCACACATTTGACTCACACTTAGAAGATTATGTTTCATATCTTCTACTAGTAGAACATTTTCTGTCATGGTATTCTTGTTCCCAATTATGACTGTGCCTTTTCCAATGATTTTAGCTAAATCATCATTTCCGAAGGAGACTGATCCATCTCTTGCATTTCTTAATGTAAGAAACCTGTCTCTATCACCTGCCATGTGTTTTGAACAACCATTGTCAACATACCAACCACATTTATTCTTCTTAGCTTGTAGAGTGAGTGTGCATTCTTCATTTCTATATTGATTCTTCTTTCTTATCCATGTCCTTTTCTGAGGTTCCTTTCTGTGATTGTTGTTGTTCTCTTGTGGTTCTCTAGGAGGGTCTGGCATTCTGCAATATTTGGCCATGTGTCCAAAGTTGTTACATTTGTAGCATTCCACTTCAGTGCTCAAAGATCCAAACCTGTTGTAACTTCTTCTCTTTGTTTCACTAGGCCTTCTTGTATAACCCTTTCGTGTATGACTTTCAAAGTTGTTTATGTTCCTGTTGTTAGCTCTGCAATTCACAGCTTTATGTCCAAAATTATTACATGAATAACATAAACCAAAAAATATAGTTTGATACCTAGAAGTTGAAGATATTCTGAAAGGAGGTACTCTTAAAAATCCTTCTTCTTTCTAAGGCCTATCTGTTTTTGTCGGTTGTTGATTTTGAAATCTGAATCTTCTCGGTGGAGGAGTATCTCTGTAATTTTCTTTGTAGACCTTCCTATCCCCTTTGATTGTTTCTGCATAGCTTTTTGGATATGTTTCTTGTTCTTTTGTTTTGGAGCTTGATCCCTTTTCTGTCTGATTATATCCAAGTCTGGACTTGTCATGATGAGGTTTTTTACTGTTGATAATGTCATTCAAAACTTTTGAGTAGTTCTGCATATTTTTCTTTTGAAGATCATTTCTTAATGTGACAATTTCTTCTTCCAAATTTCCAATGATCATGTCTCTTCCTTCTAGTTGTTCTTTGAGTGCTTCTTAAATTATTTTATCTTCTTTAATTTGAACCTTCAAATTTGTGATCATTTGTTCTAGTTCCTGAGTGTCTTCTTTCTTGTCTAGTTCCACTTGTAGTTTTTTGTTTTTATTCTTTTCTCTTCTGATAACTTCTATGGAACACAACAATTCTTCTCAGTAGTAAACTTCTGCCTCTTCATATTCTTCTTTTGCATCTTCTTATTCTTCTTCAGAGTCTTCTTTATCAGATTCTTCTACTATCATGAATATAACTCTTTCTGTCTCACTGTCACTGACTTCATCTTCATCTGATGATGAGATGTCTTCTTTGGTGCATAAGCTTTTCTTGAAAACTTTCTTTGTGGTTCTTTTTCCTTTATATGTTTGTTTTCTATTTGAGTAACCTTCANTGTCTCACTGTCACTGACTTCATCTTCATCTGATGATGAGATGTCTTCTTTGGTGCATAAGCTTTTCTTGAAAACTTTCTTTGTGGTTCTTTTTCCTTTATATGTTTGTTTGCTATTTGAGTAACCTTCATCATTCCTATTTTTCTTATGAGGAAATTTGTTAGCAAAATGACCAATACCATCACAATTAAAACAAATCAAAGGAAGCTTACCTCTATACATGCCATTGGTTTCCTTGTTCAATCTTCTGACAAAGTTGGCCGCTTCTTCATCATCTTCCGAGACGTCACTGCTGCTACTATGTTCTTTTTCTTTTTGCTTTCCCTTTTTCTTTGACCTTTTGGATGCTTTGAAGGCTGCTTCTTTTATATCTGAATTTTCCTGTTTAGTTCTCATTTCATATGCTGTGAATATTCCATGTAGTTCGTTCATTCTTATTGAGTTTAGATTTGTTCTTTCTTATGGTGCTGATATCTTAGGGTTAAATCTCATAAAAAGAGATCTTAGTACCTTTTGAACAATTACAAATTCTTTGATCTCTTCTCCCAATCCCAAGATTGCATTTACTATTTCATCGACAAGTAAGCTGCAATATTCTCATCTTCCTTCATATTTAGTTGTTCGAACTGACCTCTGTAAGTTTGAATCTTTGTTGCTTTGAATTTTGAATCTCCTTCAAAAATATTTCAAAGTGTCCCAAATCTCTTTAGCAGATTTACAATGTGCAACTTTGTTGAATACCAATTCTCCAAGACCATTCAAAAGTGCATTTGTGGCTTTGGAATTATTCTGACCGAGTTTCACTGCTTTTTCATTTGTCAGCGGAACTGTTGGTGTTGTGTATCCATCTACAATTGATTGCCAAATTTAAAATCCTTGTTCCTGTATATATTTCTTCATCCTTATGCTCCAAAATGCATACTTCTATCCATCAAATTGTGGTATTCCATTTTTATACATGTTGTTTGTCTCCATGATCTACCTTTCAGTGTTTAAACTGATTTCTAAAGGAACCTGCTCTGATACCAATTTTTGGATTACTAAGAGGGGGGGTGAATCAGTAATAGAGAAATCTAATCCTTTTTAACCATATAATGCAAGTGTTATATCAATGTAGCATTATCATCCAATATTTGTAGAGTAAATAAATAATGAACAAATGAACAATCATACACATACACAGTACACCAATGTTTTTACGTGGAAACCCAAAGCGAAAGAAAACTACATAATGGTTTTTCTTATATGTTTAGAAGAATTACATTCATTGGAAGCATCGAATTCCTTTGTTTTCTAGCTACAAATGGAAGGAGGCTCCAACCCCTTAGTTTCTCAAGCTACAATCTGAGGGAAGTTCCAACTCCCCAATTCTATGGCTACAACAAGAAGGAGGCTACAACCTCCTATGTTCTCCGGCTATAACCAGAAGGTGGCTACAACCACCTGTCCTTGCTGCGTCCAACCGACCTGACATATAAGTAGAATGATGGAACCACTGTCACACTATCACTGTGATATATACTGCTATAAACCAGTACCAATCAACCTACACCAAAGAACCTGAACCATGCATCAACCTGTACCTCAACCTGTAATCAACATGTATCATAAACAAGTGCACCAAACATGCACCAAATTGTAATCAAATTGTACCATAAACAAGTGCATCAACCATGAACCAACCTATACCTCAACCTACAAACCTTCCTTAACTTTAACAACAAGAGACTAGCATTTTCATCAAACTTTACTTTAGTCTCACATGACTAGTTTTGGAATAGTCAACAACCCTAACTTGAAATAATCATAACTATGTACTTGTAATGAATAAAGATTTGAAAATAATATACATTGTTCTTCAGTGTGTTTTATGCAATTCCTCTAGGTTTCACAACTTGAAACCTCTCAGAAAAGGAGTTATAGAAAAAATGGCATACCTTGTTGAATTCTGGCTTATTCTAGAGAGAGAACTTGTAGGGCATTCCTCGCACAAAATATTTATTGTATGGATCTGGAAATGTTACAAAGAATACTAAACCCTATACTCTAACCAACACATTTGGCCTTACTTAATTTTTATATGTTATGAATAAGTTATGACATTTTTACCTGAAATACCTGCTTTAGACTAGTTTCAAGACTAGCCACAAACCCTATTTTCCACGGAGTGTAACTCAAAAAATACAACGACCCATAAGATGGAATTCGTACCAAAACTAATTGGATATGTTTCCTCAATGGCCTCCCAACTTCATGGTCTGAATCATTCTATAAAAAAAGTTATTGCAAAAATGGTGAGATGACCTGTAAATAACATACCTTAGAAAACATCATCAAAATAATTTATCGTCCCTTGAATTTTGACCTTCTTTACTTCACCTCCCCTCTAAAATTCAGCTTAGATATCCTTTGGTTACCTCAGTCATCTGTAGATATTCAATATTCTCAAGTGCTATTTTAAAATGAGAGAGTCTTGCCTCTTATTTATACTCTCTAAGTAGCTTCCTTAGGAGCATCTTCTAGGCCACTTTGTTCACATTGTCACCTATTTACACCTTTTCCCAATTTGCCACTTGTCCATGTATCCAATAGCCACTTGTCCATGTATCCAATAGCCACTTGACCACTTAACCCATTTTCCTCATTTTAGGGTTAACCTTCTTATAACCACTTTCCATAATTAGAAAGTTCTTTATTTACTTTATTATTTAAATAATCCTCCTTGACTTTGTCACTTCACTTTATTATTTAAATAATCCTCTTTGACTTTGTCACTTCACTTTATTATTTAAATAATCCTCATTGACTTTTTTACTTCACTTTATTATTTAAATAATTTCTTCTTTGCAAGCACTTTGACTTCTTTTACCTTTTGGTGTTTCAAGCCAATCATATGAGGGTCCTTCAACTTCGTAAGGCCATAAATCTCAAACTGTGAAGAGTTATGTGACGTTCCACATACCACTGGAAATGGCATGACATGTACTACCCATATAGAATATTATTACCTACAAATATATCAAAATTTATACCATTATACATCAAACAAACTTGGGTCCATTACCCAATCCTTTGTGCTACCGAAATTCGCTACCGGGCTTTCTTCAAGGGCTGACATCAATGACAACCAAACCAATTAATCAACAACTATTGCTTCCCTTGTGAGGATTTTTGTGTGAATTATGTTTGGTAGGTGCTCAAGACACTCTTCAACTCCTTGACATACATAAAATTTTCTTCATCCTCGTCGAACACATAAATCCTCCAACTCCTCCTCCCGCTCTTCCCCCATCACGCCCTCCATCGCCAGGGTGTCGTAGTTGAGAAATTTCTCTCCCATAGAGTGGTGTAGGGACCAAATCCTCCTTTGTGACATATCCAAGCGCTTTGTCATGGACCCCTCCAAATCCTCCACCCTTTCTAATTCCGCCATCGATCCCTCCATTGTGACGTCCTCCAAATCCACCAACTTTCCCAATTCTTCCCTTGCCAGCTTTTATACCCTCTCAAACTCCACAAAATTTTCCAATCCTGCCTCTAAATACACCTCCTTTTCCAATGCTCCACTAATTCCTCCACCTTTTCCAATCATGCCTCCAAATCCACCTCCTTTTCCAATACCTCCACCTTTTCCAATCACACCTCCTTTTCAAATTCCTTTTCCCTTTCCAATTCCACCACCAAATCCTCCTACTATCCCACCACCACCGTCAAACCCGCCACCACCACCAAATCCATCACTAAAATTATTGACGTGAGAAAATTCACACCAATAAAATAAAGTGTTAATCAACACCCTATTGAGAATGCACTAACAATGAACAATCTTAATCCTGAATCTACCAATTGATACTATAAAAAAATAAAAACAAAAATTGCGTGTTGAAATTATCAACGTCGACAAATGCACACCCAAAACAAAAGTGTTAATCAACACCTTAATGAGAATACACTAACAATGAACAATCTTAATCCTAGATCTATCGATTGATACTATAAAAAATATAACTACATCAATCTACTTGATCCTTAATCTATGTCTAGGTTAAGTTGGATCTCATCTTTTATTTTTCATTACATTTTTTTTAAAGTGTATTGGCTTCTCACGTGGAGCTAGAACACTAAACTTTTCTCAATGCAATCAACATAGGATTAACTAAAATAATAACACTAAACTTAAATACTCCCCCCCCCCCATGTTTTGATTTTTTTTCTTTGATGCATTTTTTTACGATTTACTGCATTAAATACTATATGTTAAATGTGGGTGATATTTAAAGTAACCCCAAAATTTGAAAACCATTTTCAATCAATTTATCTTTAGTATGTGGATTCTCTTCAACAATCTAAACTACATGGAAATATATCTTTGGTACATGTATATTCCACAAACACAACCTTGCTAAACTAGAATGAGATTGAACCATGAGAACATGTCTTAACAAAAGGAACCTACAAACTAATCTAAATTGTATATTTCTTAAATGACAATAATTTTTTATAACTTGATTAGGGATACATTGATGTAGGTAGAGCAAGTTTCATATTTTGCCTACAAACCATCTTATCGAGATTCCACATACTAAAAGCTAATTTCTTTAAAATTATATAGGTTTGTTTCTTTTTGGAATTAGGATTAGTTGAATTTTCTTGGATTCTATTTCCCATGAAAGAGTTAAAGGTATTAAATTATAATTAATTGGAGGTGAATCATCTAACAATCACATGGGTAATATAAGAATTTCATCTAGAGGGGAATTTAATATCAACTCATACTCGAGGTATCAACACATTGTCATTGAATGTTTACAAGTAACATGAATGTGTTAAAATATTGTGGAGAGGTTACTTTATCATCGAGATGGGCCAACTGAAATGATCATCAATTATAACATATGTGTGAGCGAACAACATCTTCTTTGGTTTTTGTGCACTCTAACCTATTGGTCCCATCTCACCCAATTTTATTCACATTTTCTTAAGTTGTACCAACTACCCATGAAAATTTCCCAATAGGTAATAATCACCCCAATTCCCTCTTAATCTAATATTCCTCTCACCATATGTCATTTATGATAAGCTTGTTGGAATCTTATTTTTTGGGGCCCTATACACAACTACCATCTGCATACTAATGGATAAGAAATAAATGTAGTTGTTGAATGGAGACTTTATTGATTACTCATCTTTCATCCAAAAGAAACACCTCTTCTCTTTCCACATTGTAATCACCAGGACAACTCGACGTTTTCTTTCCCTCGCTTCGGGGGTATGCTAGTTTATTTGTTTTATGATAAGAGTTGGTGTCCACATTGAAAACATAGATATGGACGAGCTTTGACATGTATTAGATCTCCCATGTTTCTTTAATAATTTTATTTAATAGCTGCATGGGCCATAGTATCAAAGTGAGGGGTAAATAATGTTTCCTTTATACTGAGTTAGTAAAGAGGTATCATTGAAATACAAGTTGAGTCATGTCAAAAGTGAAAAGTTAAGAGTGTTGAGTTTGCCGTCAAAATGGTGTAGACAATTTTTAATAAGTGTCTAAGCCATTGTACCATACTTCTTGATATAAAGAGTTGAAGTCATACTAAAAATTGTAAAAGTGTGAGATGAGTCTAGAGATTTCGTGAATGTAACGAAGCTTTTGCAGAGTCTCAAAGTTTGTAATAAAGTCCTTGTGCAAGTCGAGTTATTTTGAAGTTGAAGCTGAGAGTCTATTGATGTAAAAATTCAAGGGATCAAGTCATTTAAATAGTTAATACAAGTGAAGTTGAATTCAATGAGTCAATGGCTGAGCTAAAGTCATGATGAGAGTATAATATTCATGATGCAATACTAAGGGTGCATGATTGGTGTTACTCGACACCCCAAGTTAATTTTAGGAATCTAAATGAAGTTTTTTGATGCAAAGTTTTGAAGTCATGTGAAATATTGAGAGTTGATTCAAAGTAAAGTTTAAGTCATGTCATTGGTGTGTCAATTAAGTTTTCCAAACCAAGGTCATAGGTTTCTTTTTGGACACTGTGCATATTCCAACATGAAACATATGTACTTTATATGTATGTCAAAGGAGATTGTAGGTGTCTTTGTCAGACAATTGGCTTAGGTTGATGGACAATTGGTATGGATTGTTGGTTGTCATTGATGTCAACCATTGGATAAGTATATTGTATATTGATGTCAACTATTAGTGATTGATTTCAACCCTTGAAGAAAGTCTAGTAGCGAATTCCTGTAGCACAAAGGTTTGGGTAATGGACCCAAGTTTGTTTGATGTGTAATGGTATGAGTTTTAATATATTTGAAGGTAATACTATTCTATATGGATAGTACATGTCATGCCATTTCCTATGGTGTGTGGAATGCCACATAACTCCTCACGGTTAGAAAGTTATGACCATGTGAAGTTGGAGAACCCTCATGAGTCATCTAGAAGCCCCAAAAGGTCAAAGTAGTCAAAGTGGTTGAAAAGAAGAAATTATTTAAATAATAAAGTGAAGTGATGAGTGTACTATAANTACATGTCATGCCATTTCCTATGGTGTGTGGAATGCCACATAACTCCTCACGGTTAGAGAGTTATGACCATGTGAAGTTGGAGAACCCTCATGAGTCATCTAGAAGCCCCAAAAGGTCAAAGTAGTCAAAGTGGTTGAAAAGAAGAAATTATTTAAATAATAAAGTGAAGTGATGAGTGTACTATAATTCAAAGTGGATACAAAATAAATGATTTAAATAATAAAGTTAATGGAGAAATTACTAAGTGGACAAGTGGTTAGAAGTGGGATAGCCCTAAAATAAGAAAAGTGGTTTAAGATGGTTAGAAGGTAATCCTTTTTGGAAGCTACATAATAAAGTGAAGTGATGAGTGTACTATAAGTCAAAGTGGATACAAAATAAATTATTTAAATAATAAATTTAATGGATAAATTACTAAGTGGACAAGTGGTTAGAAGTGGGTTATCCCTAAAATAAGGAAAGTGGTTTAAGATGGTTAGAAGGTAACCCCTTGAGGAAGCTACATAAAAGTATAAATAAGAGGCAAGGGTCTCTCATTTAATCACACTTGAGCATATTGAATATATACAAGTGACTGAGGTAACCAAAGGATATCTAAGGTGAATTTCAGAGGCAAGGTGAAGTAAACAAGGACGAAATTCAAGGGAGGATAAAGTCTTTTGATGATGCTTTCTAAGGTATGTTATTTACAAGTCATCTCACCATTTTTGCAATAAATATTTTTCTACAATGATTCAGACAACAAAATATGGAGGCTGTTGAGAAAACATATCCAAGTAATTGTGATAAAAATTTCAGCTTTGGGGTCGTTTTTGGGAGTTACACTCTGTGGAAAATAGGGTTTGTGGCTAGTCCTGAAACTAGTCTAAAACAAGTGTTTTGGGAAAAACGTCCTATCTTCTTCATAAAATATCCAAATTCAGTAAGACCAAATGTATTGGTTAGATTATAGTCTGTAGTATTCTGTGTACCATTTTCAGATCCATACAAAAAATATTCTGTGTGGTGAACGCTCTACAAGTTCACTCTCTAGAATAAGCCAAAACTCAACAATGTATGCCATTTTTGCTATAAATCCTTTTCTGAGAGGTTCCAAGTAGTGAAACCTGGAGGAATTGCATAAAAGACACTGAAGAACATTGTGTACTATTTTCATATCTTTATTCATTACAAGTACATAGTTATGATTATTGCAAGTTAGGGTTGTTGACTAATCCAAAATTAGTCATGTGAGACTAAAGTAAAGTTTGATGAAAATGCTAGTCTCTTGTTGTTAAAGTTAAGGAAGGTTTGTAGGTATGCGATCATATATACCAGATCTGTTACAAAGTTACAAATAATATTTGGATGATGAAATTGATGAGGGATTTTGGTTGAGGTATGTTACAAATAGAGGTTATATAACAGTGAGGTTGTGGCACATGGTTTGATGTAATGGTTTATGGTATTTGGTTATGGATAGTGTGATATATTGCTAGAGAAATTTTGATGGGTATATTGGTATATGTATTTGATATATGGTTGAGGTACATGTTGGGTACTGTTGGCAGCCAACCCAATTTTTTTTCGATTACTCTCGAAAGATGCCTACACCCCTTGCGGTATCATGACAAATCATTGTCGCATTGTGCTAATGGACATGTGTCTCATTTTTGCAACCATTACAATTCAATTTCGACTCAGTTTTCACAATTGCAAATGTGAAAACACCTATCT
>JASDQU011248588.1:13461-27503 GCA_032191745.1 Picea mariana | reverse complement strand
TTTTATTGTACTAATTTTGGACATAAGGTTGCATATTGTAGGGATTATAAAAGAAATGTTCAAGCAATAAATTCTTATGTGGCCCCACTTAACATTGAATGTTACAAATGTCATAACTATGGACACATAGCTAGTGATTGTAGAAACATGATCGATACTTCCATGAAAGAGAACACTGATATCAGATATAAGAAAGTATGGATAAGAAAACACGAAGAATAGGTGAAAAAAGACCAGGTCTCAGAGATCGCAATATTGACAATAAAACGATATGAAGAAAATTCTACAGAGAAAAGAAAGATGTCAGATAAAGAAAGGTTTGGAAAATAAATGAAAGAAAAGAAGGACAGGTAAATAAGGAACATGTTCAAGAGATTGTACTTTCAGGTATTGTAGTGAAAGATGAATCCAAATACAGAAAGAAAGAATTCATAGCTCAGAGAGATGATGAATCTGCCGATGAAGATGATGATGCATACACATCAGAGAAGGAATTGTTTTGAGCCATCAGACTTAGAGACTCCTGGGTAATATGAATATTAGATAGGGCGAGTCTATGTGATAGTTGTGACAGACCAAAGAACCATCCTTCAAGCAAGTTGCATAGTTTGAGAAGACAGATTCATAGCAGTCAGTTAGCAWAAGTACAATTTGATAGATTAATCAAGACTTCATGATAGTATAGTGATAAATGGGTCATCATTATGGATAGTTGCGCAAGTAGAGTCTTGGACAGTATGGAAATAGATGGATTTGTAAGAACACTTAGCATGTTTGGATTGATATATGACAGTGGACGAGAGCATGGATTCATATATTGGTTCAGATACAAAGGAACATTATCATAATGGATGATAATTACACAGGAAATGGCTCGAACAATGCTAATGGATTCCAAATTGACAGATATTTTTTGGACACATGCAATGCATACAACAATTCACATTCAAAATAGAGTAATGCTCAGAAACAACAATTACAAAACTCCCTACGAACTATGGAAAGGAAGCGCATACAACAACCTCTACATCAAGGTAACTCAAGATATGTCACCAAGGAATTTTTATTTCTCAAACTAAGTATATCAGAGAAATGCTAAAGAGGTTCGAAATGGAAGAATGCAAACTAGTGACCACTCTTATGCAAATCAGTTATAAGTTGAGCAAAGATGATGATTCAAGGTCTACAGACCAGAGGCAATACAGGTCAATGATTGGTAGCTTACTATATGTGACAACATCCAGACCAGATGTAATGTAGGAAGTTGGACAGGTGACACGATTTCAAGCAACACCAAAGGAATCACATGTATTAGAAGTGAAGAGGATTTTCATATATCTCAAAGGAAAAAAAGAGTTTGGATTATGGTATCCAAAAGGAAAGGATCTATCACTTATTGCCTACACAGATGCAGATTGAGCAGGTTACATTAATGAATGACGAAGCACCAGTGGAGCAACATTCTACTTGGGTGAGTGTTTAGTATCATGGTCAAGCAAGAAACAATCATCAGTATCCTTATCTACAGTCAAGGCAGAGTATATTGCAGCAACAATATGTTGTACACAGGTTCTATGGATGAAACGAACTCTGACAGATATATATGTTGAGTATGATGATCCCATTACAATCTATTGTGATAATACAAGCTCCATCAGTATCTCAAAGAAACCAGTGATGCACTCCAAGATGAAGCACATTCCAATAAAGTATCACTTTCTATGGGAACATGTTGCAAAGAAGAACATTAGAGTTGAATATTTGGGCACAAAAGAACAAGTGGCAGACATATTTACAAAACCACTTTCAAGAGAATCCTTTGAGTATCTTCGCTAGAGACTCGGAGTAATTTATAATCCAAAATGAATGCTTTTGAATGCTTATATTATATGTCTTAGATCTACACGAGGAAGCACCATAAAGAGGACAATTTAGGTTGGGAGATCAGTTTCAAGAAGGGTTCAATCATGGGGAGTATCCCCATAGACAGTTCAATTAGGGGGAGAAACCCCAGATGGAAACATACCTTTTCCATTGATGACAAAGGGGGAGATATTTATCAGATGCAAAGGTAAATGCTTGGAGAGAGAACATAGAGGCATGTTTCTAAGGGGAGAGATTGTCACAAGGGAAGAATGAGCGATATGACTTCCGAGTGATACCCTTTGTCAAAGGGGGAGATATTATTCATATGAAGGGAGAGAGAGTAACCAGAGGCTTATAAACACAAAGAAAAATCAAAGGCATTTAAACAGGGGGAGCAGCCCCAAGGAGAGTTCAGTCAAGGGGAGCAACCCCAAATGGAGATACCCTTTTCCATTGATGTCAAATGAGGAGAGATATAAACATTGATGAGGAGTATAAGCATGAATGTTATCATGACTAAGTGTTGCCATCAATGCCAAAGGGGGATATTGTTAGACAATTGGCTTAGGTTGATGGACAGTTGGTATGGATTTTTGGTTTTCAGTCATGTTAACCATTGGAGAGTGATATTGTATATTGATGTCAACCCTTGGAGAAAGTCTGGTAGTGAATTTCGGTAGCACAAAGGTTTGGGTAATGGACCCAAGGTTGTTTCATGTATAATGGTATGAGTTTTAATATATTTGAAGGTAATACTATTCTAGATGGATAATACATGTCATTCCATTTCCGGTGGTATGTGAAATGTCACATAACTCCTCATGGTTAGAGAGTTATGGCCATGAGAAGTTGGAGAACCCAGGTTTGGGTAATGGAACCAAGTTTGTTTTATTGATAATGGTATGAGTTTTGATATATTTGCAGGAAAGACTATTCTATATGGATAGTACATGTCATTCCATTTCCAGTGGTATGTGGAATGCCACATAACTCCTCACGGTTAGAGATTTATGGCCATGTGAAGTTGGAGAACCCTCATGAGTCATCTAGAAGCCCCAAAAGGTCAAAGTAGTCAAAGTGGTTTAAGATATTTTAGAAGGTAAATAATAAAGTGAAGTGATGAGTGTACTATAAGTCAAAGTCAATACAAAATAAATTATTTAAATAATAAAGTTAATGGAGAAATTACTAAGTGGACAAGTGGTTAGAAGTGGGTTAACCCTAAAATAAGGAAAGTGGGTTAAGATGAAGGTAACCCCTTGAGGAAGCTACATGAAAGTATAATTAAGAGGCAATGATCTCTCATTTAAATCACACTTGAGCATATTGAATATCTATAGGTGACTGAGGTAACCAAAGGATATCTAAGATGAATTTTAGAGGGAAGGTTTAGTAAAGAAGGCCAAAATTCAAGGGAGGATAAATTCTTTTGATAATGCTTTCTAAGGTATGTTATTTATAGGTCATCCCACCATTTTCAAAATTATTTTTTTTATAGAATGATTTAGACTGTGAAATTGGGAGGCCAATGAGGAAACATATCCAAGTAGCCGTGATACAAATTTCAGCTTGTGGATCGTTGTATTTTTGGAGTTACATGCCGTGGAAAATATGGTTTGTGGCTAGTCCCGAAACTAGTCTAAAACAAATGTTTAGGGTAAAAATGTAACAACTTCTTCATAATAGATCCAAATTCAGTAAGACCAAATGTATTGGTTAGAGTACAGTCTGTAGTATACTTTGTACAATTTTTAGATCCATACAACAAATATTCTGTGCGGGGCACACTCTACAAGTTCGCTCTCTAGAATAAGCCAGAATTGAACAAGGTATGCCATTTTTGCTATAACTCATTTTCTGAGAGGTTCCAAGTAGTGAAGAAGGGAGGAATTGCATAAAAGACACTGAAGAACATTTTGTACCTTTTTTAGATCTTTATTCATTACAAGTACATAGTTATGACTATTTCAAGTTAGTGTTTTTGACTAATCCAAAATTAGTCATTTTAGACTAAAGTAAAGTTTGATGAAAATGCTAGTCTCTTGTTGTTAAATTTACGGAAGTTTTGTAGGTATGTATTCTTATACACCATGTCTATTACAGAGTTACAAATCAGATTTGGATGATGAAATTGATGAGGGATTTTGGTTGAGGTACATGTTGGACGCATGGTTGAGACAAGTAGTTGATGAGTTGGCACATACATGAGGTGTATAGTTGATGATATTGGTACATCCTAATGAGTCACAATTTATGTGTATTTTATGCATGATTGATACACATTTGGTGCATGGTTGGTGCATTTGTTGATGGTATAGGTTGAGGTATAGGTTGGTGCATGGTTGATGCACTTGTTTATGGTACAAGTTGATTACAAGTTGAGGTGCAGGTTGGTGCATGGTTGATGCACTTGTTTATGGTATAGGATGATTACATGTTGTTTGGTATAGGTTGGTGCATGGTTGATGCACTTGTTTATGGTACAATTTTATTACATGTTGATTGGTACATGTTTACAACAATACATCTCACAGTGATAGTGTGACAATGGTTCCATAATTCTACTTATATTTCAGGGCGGTTGGACGGGGCAAGAACAAGTGGTTGTAGCCACCTTCCATTTGTAGCCGAAGAACATAGGGGGTTGTAGCCTCCTTCTGGTTGTAGCTGGAGAATTAGGGAGTTGGAGCTTCCCTCAGGTTGTAGCCTGAGAAACTAGGGGTTTGTAGCCTCCTTCTGGTTGTAGCTAGAGAATTGGGGAGTTGGAGCTTCCTTCAGTTTGTAGCCTGAGAAAATAGGGGGTTGGAGCCTACTTCCAGTTGCAACTGGAAAACAAAGGAAGTTGGTGCTTCCAATGAATGTAATTCTTAAAGACATATAAGAAAAAACATTATGTGGTTTTCTCTCACTTTGGGTTTCCACGTAAAAACACTGGTGTACTATGTATGTGTATGATTTCTCATTTGTTCATTGTTTATTTACTCTGCAACTATTGGATGATAATGCTACATTGATATAACACTTTCATTTGTGGTTAAAAAATATTGAATTAATCTATTAATGATTCACCCTCCTCTTAGTAATCCAACACTGTAGTACTCTGAAATTTCTTCTCTGCAATGCCATATGTCTGACCAAAATTGGATGTGCCAAGTGGAAGTTATGGTAACTGCTGATTTTTGGAATTTCTACGAGAGCACACTTGTACAACGTTCCTCGCACACAATAATTGATATACAATTATGAAAATAGTACTAGAAATACTAAATACTTCCCATGGTCCAATGAAACTAGTCTCACACTATCTGTATCATTTATGAAGAAGTTATGGTTGTTTTACCCGAAACACTTGTAGATAATCTGTCCTCCACAAAGTGTAACTCCGAAAGTAAAACAACCCAGAAGCTGAAATTCGTACCAAAGTTACTCTGAAAAGTCTTCTCAATATTCTCCTTCGCCTTCTGAAAATTATCCAAGAAAACGTTATATCAAAAACGAAAAAAAATCTATATTGAGGAGAAAAACCCTAGGATCGGTGCTCTGATACCAAATGTTCAAAATATCATAAAATAACAGAATTACACACCATGTACAAAATTTCAACATGGAGCACAAATGAAATATATATACTTACACAATAACTCCTTAAAGAATAGGGGAACCCCCTCCAAATAACCAAATACCATTCATACTTCACAATTCCCCCTCCCAATAATGAATACATGATCTCTTATATATATCTATTCATACTTGCACATGAGGCCCCTTTATCACTAGGCTGACCCTATTACATATGTATTTACACATTACATGTACATTTAGGCCCATGTATGTCTCCCCTTGGGGTCATATCATATACATTTATCCATATATATGCCCCCCTTGGGTCATAACATATTGTTTGTCCCTTGACCTACTACATATTTAAAGGAAGCGAACTGATTATCATTTAAAAATAAATATCCCTCGTCTTCACACATACTTGGGGTTCCCTGACATGCTCCATTAAAAAAAATCCATGTCATGTTTCTATTTATCTTAGGGATTTTAGAATTCTTGGTTGTTTGGGTTGTTTGAATTCTTTAGAGCCAGAGCATCCTAACAAAAAACTAGGAAGAATCAATATCAATCAACTTAATCAACTTAATCAACAAGTGTTTCTTTAAGTTGAACAACTATGAGCTTTGGTGTTGAAGAAACTAATGACTGAAATGCTTATTGTTGGGATGTTGGCTTTGTCTGTACCTTCGTTTCTTGTTTTTTTGGGGCTCGATCTTGAAGTAGATCTTGAACGAGCTATGGGATTGAACTTGTATCTTGATATATTACTAGGGATTGTATTTCTAATGATTGGATTGGGTCAACTCTTATAAGTGGTTCTAGGTAAATCACATCTAGAATTAGACTAAGGGCTTTATAACTTGGTCTCAACTCAATAGATATGTGTGTACCTAGAAAACAATCTCCACTAGATCTATTGCTAAAACCCACTCTTTATGGCATACCATCCAAATGAAATGAAAGGTCCAAATTCATTCACTTCCAATTACATTTTATTTTTGGTCTTGAATTAATGGGAAGATCTACTCGAAAAAAAGAAAAAAAAAACTACTCGAATTAATAATCCAATAATTTATCCTTATACTAGTTTTCAAAATAGACAAGTAAGGATTCACCTTTCTAGTCAAAATTACCATTTGTTATTTTTAATACTTCATTATGTACCTCCTTTGCAGATTGACATTAGAAAAAAATATGTTCCACTATTTCCTCATTATATTTTTACCAGATACATCTAGCTAGATCATGTTCGTGACAACCAAATCTGGGTCACCAATTAAATATCCAAAATATTTGGAATATAATGTAGAAATCCATGTGGATATATAATAATAATAATAATAATAATAAATGTATGAGTAATGAATATAGAATAGTATATTATGATTACACTGAGAATGAGGGCTTTATATATACCCACATAGGGGTGCCCTTTCATAAGAAACATGATGTTTCATTGGAAATGTGTCTCTTCACTACATATTAGTTATTGATTATTGTTAATATTTATTTATATTTGTATATTATATATATTTTGTTTATTACATTTCCTTCTCCTCAAGAAATGGTTTGTCTTCAAAGCATATTTATGGAAAGGCATCATGTCTTTGCTATGGCTTGTAATGTCTTCACTCTATTATTGGTTTTTGAGACTGTTATGGTTGATGACATGAGACTATATGAAATTCTAAGTGTCGAGCATACTTTTTGAACCATAACAGGATCTAACCATCCTACTATGATCCTTTGTAGAATGTTGTGTTTATGTGATACCCAATATGAATTGTTATTATAAGATTCAATGATGTTTGTATCACTATTATTCAGAGATAAATCAATTTCTTCTGTTCTGAGCAATGTTGATACTTTGATTGGTTAAAGTATCTGCTTTCATGATTAGGATGTTGATAAGGTGTCTTTGTAGCATGAATTCCCTTTACTGTACTTGTAGCATGCTCAAGATTTACTTTTGGTGTTTTATCTTTTTCATGCACTAGTTTGTTCATAACTGCATTCCTATTAGTGAGTACACTTGTAACTTCCATCGTTTGTACTCCAAAATACTTATATGTCTTTCCTTCAATTGGATCAAGGAATATTTTTGAGTTGTGATACCGATGAGATCTGTATTTGTTCCCTTCTTCATGACATGGATTTTTACATTTTTATATTTTGATGCTTCCTTCTTGATAAGTTGTTCTAAATTATTTTCCAATGACCTCTTATCATTTTTAAGTTTCTTGATTTGCGTAAGTAGGTTTTGATTATGGTTCTTTAAGTGTAAAGTTCTCCATTCTCTACTTTGTTGACTTCATTTTTAATGTCTGGATTCTCAAGTTTCTCATTTTCTAACTTTTCGATTTGTTCCAACAACCTTTGATTTAGGTTCTTTAAGCGAGAATTTTCTTCATCTTTTTTCTGATAATTTCTTCATGAGATCTTGATTTTCTTGTTCTAACTTCTGAATGCACTATTTGTATCCTTTGACTTCTTGATCTGATTAAGCAACTTTTGACTGTGGTCTTTTAAATGAAAAAATTCTTGGTCTTTTTCTATTACTTCCTTGTAACACATGTCCTTGAGATCGTTATATTTCTTTTGTGAAATCTTCTTGTTTTGTTGAAGTTTTGCTATTTTGTCTTCTAATTTTTTTAGATGTAAGTTATCTCGATCTTCCAACTCCATTTTTTCGATATATTGGCTTGTGATGTCTTGTAGGAGCATGTTTGATGCTCGACTTGCAAGTTGTATTTCGTTTCCTTTGATTCTTGAGCTACCTATCCTTACTTGTCAATGTCACGTTTTCGTTTAAGGTGACTGTCCTTATCTCAACAAATTTCCATTTTCTCCAGTCCCATTGAAATTTCGTTGAATCTTTACTTAAGTTTTCTTTGAATTCTATCTAATCCTTCAAGTAACTTTGTAGTATCTATATTTGTCAATTATGCATCATTTCAATATTCGATTAAGAAAAAAGTTGTGTAACACTTTGTGCAAACAACATTTTGATTTATGAATGACTCTCGATAATACTTTTATGCACAAAAAAAAAATTTATTTTGCAAAAAAACAAAAAATATTTATGGAATTCATATTTTTTTTTTTAAATATTAGCTTTATTTTTATCTTCTTAAAAACACATTTTTCCTTATAACTTTTAATCCTTGTACGTTTGATTTTGGAATTTTATCTTTTATCCTTGCACATATGAAAATTTTATGAAAATTATTTTCCACTTATAATAAGGCTTTATTAATCCCTCTCCTTGGTATGAACTATAAAAGAACTTTCAATACCCTTCTTTTATACTTATTGGAACTTTTAATTAACTTGGACTCTTAAATACCCGTTTACTCAAATGTTTAAAAAGGATCACCTTAATATATACATTTGCTTCTCCTTGATTCCACTATACAACCCTTTTGGGTTTCAATATTTTATTTAAATAGAATTTTAGGCTTTGGATGCTGGGATATTAGTTACTTAGGGTTTTATACAAGGCTAACACTTCCAATTAAGTTAATGGTAGACTACTCTTTGTTTGGCATGAACCAATCCTTATTAACCAATCTGAATTAACCTTTAAATGTGGTATTTCTTGAATTTTTAACCTTTAATCTGTATTAACTTTTAAATGACAATGCTGACTAGTCACGAATTTTGCGTTGATAATTCTCGACATTGTAACTCCCAACTTCTAGCTAGATAATATCCTCAACCCCTCTGCGCTGGCGGACAATAAAAACCACGATTGAATCGGTTTCCACTAAAATTTTATTATCCTTCAACCTTTGTGCTTGTCGGGTGTTTCTTTACACACTTTAACAATATAATCGATGGTTTTAAATTGAACGACGCTTCCAATTTCTCTTTAAAATTTTGTTTTCTTAGAGACCTTAACCTTTAAATTTTTGGTTTTCTTCAACTTGCAGCAAGAAGGTTTTTTTTTTTTTTTAATAAACGACCGAAGGTCAATCCTCGTCAAAAACCTGTATAATCTTAATTTAGCCAAAGGACAATGGTTTTGTTTTCAAAGGAAATGAAAATTGACTTGGTCAAACGTTAGGATCATATTTGTCGTAATACCAAATGTGACAACCAAATCTGGTTTACTAATTAAATATCCAAAATATTTGGAATACAATGTAGAAATCCATATGAATAACAATTTCAATTTTTTAACCATTTCAATTCATCTTCTTCTTCACTTAATATAATGCCACTATGTTTCATAAATGATATAAACTGAATCTATTCTTTATCAATTGCTCCTTCAAGATCCAAATAATTTTCATTTTTCTAACCTTAACTCCACTAATTTTTCAAACATGGCTTAGAAGCATCTGTTGTACTGAAAATAGCTTTACTGTGAAGAAAACAAATTAGAAAATTTGATAGTCTTCAATTTTCATAGTTCCCCACCCAAGGATATTCATTAATCCTCACTTTTTTGCCCCCTCCTACTTTCCAAGCCAACCACTTTTCAACCAGTGGGATTGCGAATAGCAGAGCTTTCCAAATCATCGATGCTCCTCTATATGTCTTTCTTTATTTTCTTATTCATATCATATTAGGTTTAATGATTTTTTCCTTCTATCACTCTTTTTCATAGCCACTTTGAATTAAACATCCTCCAAAGTCTCTTAGTTGCTAATGCTTGGCCAACGAGATGGATGTTTTCTGGGCCCCACTCACCTACCTCAATTTGTCTTACCGATTTTCTCCATTTTATAAAGGAAATCCCCTCTTTTTCTCACTTTTTTATCCATGGAAAAATGAAACACTTTATTTTTTATTTTTTCCAACATCCCTTTTGAAATATATACTAGTAAAAACCAATAAAAATGGATTCATTTCAAGACAGATTTGAACTAAATTATCCCACCTCCTTTGGACATCCATCTATAATACCAATTAGTCACTCTATCCTCAATTGTTTTACAACCAATTCCAACCTAAAAACTTGTAATTATTCAATTTCAATTGAAACAATAAATACTTGATTCCTTTCTCAAAAGGAGTTGATGAGTAAGGAATTATCTACATTATTTTCCTCACCTCACCTCTTGTTTGTTATATACCTCTTTCATTGATTTAAGGTCAAAACTTTAATGTTCTTTGATATACATTTATGGTTTTATTTTCAATCTTTAGGTGAGCTTAGTTTTTACTCTTTAAATGATATGGTTTTTAAATTTCACATCATTTTGTACATTTCAATATGGTTGTAATGTTCATCTATCTATAATGTTTACATCTATTCAATAAATTTTAAAAAATCACCTTTATTTTAAAAAATGTTTAATTTTAAGTCTAGATATATTAAGTGTAGAGAGTGATCAAATATTCAAAGGTGCAAACCTTACATTAACTCCTTGTAACCTTAAAAAAATGTGAATTGTAACACCCCAAATAAGTTAATAAATAATTATAATTAAGTAAAGTAATTCAACTCATTAATATATTAAAGTTAATTAAATATCAAAATCATTAATTTAATTAACTCAAGTAAATTATTTAACTAATTAGAATTGATCATATTTTTAATTAATATATTAAATTATGTAACAATGAATGAACTTATTATTGATTGTATTACGTTTGATGGGCAAATTGGAAAGGATAAGGGTAGATGAGAATTTATAAGGGTAGATAGGAATTTATTAGGGATGGGGAAAGGAAGCCAAAAAGACAAGTTATGTCAGATAGGAGGATAATGGAAGGGAGTTTTTTCATTTGGAGGGGATTCGAGAGATAAGGGAAGATGATTCTTGGAGAAAGAAATTGGTCTAGGAAAATTCTAGTTGCATACAAGTTGGCTAGTAGTTGAGATTTTGGGCTCGGGGGCTAGGAAATCTAATTTTTCTGGAGCTAGGGAGCTGGAGAGGCTCTGTTCCTAGACGAGTGGGAGGAAAATATTCCGTTTTCAGGCATTTATAGACAAGTTAATAACAAGTAATATGAAGCAACTCAACATGGACCAACGCAAGGGACAAACTTATTCTTCAAGAGGTGTTTTGCGAATATCATTGTTTTACTCTAAATAAAAGTTATGATATTTATATGTATGGAAAATATATTATGTGACTACTTAGATTTAACTGATTAAATTGCTAGAAATTACAATCCCGTAAACAAAAATTACATTTATTTTCTTGCAAATAGAAATAAGAATTAAACATAAACATAAGTTTACTGTCATGAAGAACATAAATACAACTTTACATTTATTGATAAGACATCTAAATGTCACTTAGATTACAAATTTATTATTTAAACTATGAAACCCTGGGTAGGGTTCATTACATTTGGCATCATAGCCAAGTTTCAAAACTTGGACCAAGGCATATACACACTTAAGAATGGAGGTTTAGGGATGTTTTTCTAGAAATAACCCTGAAGCAACCCATAAAATTGTGAAATTTCCATTGAGAAAACTAGAAATAACCCTTGGAAATAATCGAGTGGAATTGCATGACTTGCATAAGATACAAGAAAATAATTTCATGACCTACATAAAACAGGACAATAATTTTGAAGGTTAACTGATATATTTCCATANTTCACATCATTTTGTACATTTCCATATGGTTGTAATGTTCATCTATCTATAATGTTTACATCTATTCAATAAATTTTAAAAAATCACCTTTACTTTAAAAAACGTTTAATTTTAAGTCTAGATATATTAAGTGTAGAGAGTGATCAAATATTCAAAGGTGCAAACCTTACATTAACTCCTTGTAACCTTAAAAAAATGTGAACTGTAACACCCCAAATAAATTAATTAATAATTATAATTAAGTAATGTAATTCAACTCATTAATATATTAAAGCTAATTAAATATCAAAATCATTAATTTAATTAACTCAAGTAAATTATTTAACTAATTAGAATTGATCATATTTTTAATTAATATATTAAATTATGTAACAATGAATGAACTTATTATTGATTGTATTACGTTTGATGGGCAAATTGGAAGGGATAAGGGTAGATGAGAATTTATAAGGGTAGATAGGAATTTATGAGGGATGGGGAAAGGAAGTCAAAAAAGACAAGTTATGTCAGATGGGAGGATAATGGAAGGGAGTTTTTTCATTTGGAGGGGATTCAAGAGATAAGGGAAGATGATTCTTGGAGAAATAAATTGGTCTAGGAAAATTCTAGTTGCATACAAGTTGGCTAGTAGTTGAGATTTTGGGCTCGGGGGTTAGGAAATCTAATTTTTCTGGAGCTAGGGAGCTGGAGAGGCTCTGTTCCTAGACGGGTGGGAGGAAAATATTCTGTTTTCAGGCATTTATACACAAGTTAATAACAAGTAATATGAAGCAACTCAACATGGACCAGCGCAAGGGACAAACTTATTCTTCAAGAGGTGTTTTGCGAATATCATTGTTTTACTCTAAATAAAAGCTATGATATTTATATGTATGGAAAATATATTATGTGACTACTTAGATTTAACTGATTAAATTGCTAGAAATTACAATCCCGTAAACAAAAATTACATTTATTTTCTTGCAAATAGAAATAAGAATTAAACATAAACATAAGTTTATTGTCATGCAGAACATAAATACAACTTTACATTTATTGATAAGACATCTAAATGTCACTTAGATTACAAATTTATTATTTAAACTATGAAACCCTGGGTAGGGTTCATTACATTTGGCATCATAGCCAAGTTTCAAAACTTGGACCAAGGCATATACACACTTAAGACTGGAGGTTTAGGGATGTTTTTCTAGAAATAACCCTGAAGCAACCCATAAAATCGTGAAATTTCCATTGAGAAAACTAGAAATAACCCTTGGAAATAATCGAGTGGAATTGCATGACCTGCATAAGATAGAAGAAAATAATTTCATGACCTACATAAAACAAGACAATAATTTTGAAGGTTAACTGATATATTTCCGTAATTAAAAAAAAAAAAAGTATAGAACATACATACATACATATATATATATATATATATATATATATATATTTCCTTAGAAAAAGCGTAACTTTTATTTCATCATATTGAAATGAAAATTACATTTTGTAGAATACATGGAGCTCCATGTATTTGTCTTGTAGCTGTCCAAAATAGACATATAGCCACTCCTTTAATATACAAAAAGAGACATTCATATTCGTCCATGAGAAATTTGCGAGGCTGATACAAGAAAAAGAGACATAAAATTTTCCTTTAGTAGAGCTGGAGAGTAGACAGTGAGACCAACCATATACAAGAGTGATGATACATCTTCATATAGAGGTGTAATAGGCTGAGATATAAATTCTCACACAAAAAAGGACATTAACAGGCTGAAATCAGAACTAAGGGACTTCCTCCTTATGCTCCAAAGATTCCATAAAAGGTTGATGGTAATACTCAAAATGAGCTCCTTTAGAATCTTCAATGATCATCCACTGCCCTGGTGCCAATTGAAGGCCTTCTTTATACATCTTATTAGCTTCCATATTAAATTTGTTGTATACATGTCGAAAAAGGAGGGAGTTAAATGAATCCATGAATATGAAAATTTCTTCAAACAGAGCAAGCAAATGAATGTTGTGGGTCTTCCTCACCTAATTTATGACATTGGGAGAGTCACCAGAA
>JASDQU011248588.1:0-11023 GCA_032191745.1 Picea mariana | reverse complement strand
CATCCAGAGTCAAAGAAGGAGGGATATTCCAAACCCTTCAAGGATTCTCCAGGTTCCAAAGATTCTTCAAATTCCAAAGGGAAGAAGAAAAAGAAAGGAAACCAGTGCACATATTTCAATAAATCGAATCATGAAGAATCCACATGCATGAAGAAGCATATCGATCTTATGACACATGTACTTCAGAAGAATAACCTCGGAGACTTCATTCCTGAAGGAGCGAAGAAGAAGAAGGAAGAAGACCATGCGCCTGAGAAAGGTAATCATCATTCTCTGGTTGCAATTAATTCCTCACCTAATTCATGGATTATAGATTTAGGCACATCACATCATATGGCTGCTAAAGTGGAAGTTTTTACTTCTTCGAGTTCATGCTTTGGACCTCCTATTCTCATGGGGTATGATACTCCAATAGCAGTTGTAGGAGAGGGAAGAGTGGAACCCCCTAATGGAAGTTTTGAGAATGTTTTACATGTTCCAAAGCTTTCTATAAATTTTCTCTCAGTTTATCAGATCACTCAAACAGGTAAAAGGGTTTAATTTACATCAAATTCAGTTATTGTACTTGACATACATTTCAGTTCCATTATTGCAGTTGGTGAGGTAGATCACAAATCACGGTTGTATAAGTTCATTAAGTTTACTGAATATGAATCCTCTTTTCTACTTACACATGCTAATGAGAGTAGTATATTATGGCACGAGATACTTGGTCTTTTAAACTTTAGGTACATGCAACGACTTTCCAAGCAAGGAATGGTCAAAGGCTTGCCAGACATTCAATTTTCTGAAGGGGTTTGCAAATGATACATTCTTGGAAAGCATCTTGAAGAGAAGTTTGAAAAGGGGAAGGCAAGGAGAGTCTCCTCTTCCTTGGATCTTGTTCACAATGATCTCATGGGTCCATTTCCACATCCCTCCATCAACAAAGCAAGGTATGTTCCTATATTTATTGATGATTACTCACACTATACTTGGGTTTATTTTCTCAGACAAAACTCTGACATCTTTGATCATATCAAAGACTTCAAAGCTCTAGTAGAGACACAAATTGGGAATAAAATCAAGATCCTCCGTATAGACAATGGGGGGGAGTATATCAGTAAAGATGTTCAAAATCTTTGTCATGAAGCTGGTATCTAGTTGCAACACATAGTTCCAGACACTCCACAACATAATGGAGTTGCTGAAAGGAATAACATGTCTCTCAGGGAGATGACCAGTTGCATGTTGCATGCAAGATCACTTCCTTCCAAGATTTTGGTTGAGGCACTTAACTGTGTTGCTTACATACAGAACAGAGCATCTCATAGATCTGTTGAGGATATGACACCTTTTGAGGCTTGTAAAGGTGACAAACCAGATGTCACACACTTCCTCATCTTTGGATCTAGAGCATGGGACCATATTCCTTGTGAAAAGAGGAAAGCCTTAGATCCACAGAGCACACCTTGCATCTTTGTGGGATATCCCGATGATGTGAATAGGTACAGATTGATTGATACCTCCATAGACCGGCTCATCATTGAGTGCAGTGTTCATTTTGAGGAGAGTCCTTTGCATGCACCTCCATTGAAACATGCTGAGACTCCTGTGCTTCCATCAGTTCCAGACATCAGAGATGATGATTCCACACACTTAGATGCTACATATTCAGACACAGATTCAAAGGATTTTGTACATGCATATGAGCAGGTAGTACAACCAAATGAGGATCCAGTGTCAGAGATTCAACAAATTCCCAAGTGGGCACAGTCCAAACTTCATGAAACAGGTAACCTTGTAGGGGATCCATTGGATTCGAGGAGGATCTAATCTCAGCATGTGGATCCTTCTCATGTACTTTCAGCTTCTGAATCAACGATGCCCATGCATTTCTATATGGTTCAATCTTTTGATCCACATACCTACAGTGAGGTTGTTGGCAATCCACTATGGGAAGTAGCCATGCAGGAGGAACATGACTATCTCCTAGAGAATCATACTTGGGATCTGGTTCCACTTCCACTAGGGAGGAAACTTGTCAGATGCAAATGGGTCTATAGGACTAAGAGAGAAATAGATGGTCAGGTGAGCAGGTACAAGGCCAGATTAGTTGCAAAAGGATTTCAACAGATTCATTTGATAGACTATGATGAGACCTTTTCTCCTATAGCAAAGATGGACTCCATTCACTTGGCTCTAGCCATTGCAATAGCCAAAGGATGGGAAGTTCACCAGATGGATGTGAAGAATGTTTTTCTTTATGGTGAACTTTCAGAGGAGATCTACATGGAGAAGCCATAGGGGTTCATTCATAACTCATCTTTAGTATGCAGACTGAAGAAGACTATGTATGGCCTCAAGCAGGCACCTAGAGCATGGTATGCAAAGATGGATTCTTACTTGCTTTCACATGACTTTGTTAGATGTAAATCTGATTCCAATGTTTACATGTTGAGGACTACTAACTCTGTGATGATTTTATTACTCTATGTTGATGATCTTTTGATCACTGGTAGATCTGCTTCAGCCATTTCTTTGGTCAAAGATATTTTTCATGACAGGTTCTCTATGACGGAAGTGGGTCCACTACACTTCTTTCTTGGTCTAGAGATTAGTTAGGATGCTTCCGACATCAAAATTTCTCAGGCTAAGTATGTCAGGGATCTTCTGGATAGATTCCACATGACAAACTGTAAGTCTGCACCTACACCCTTCTTATCTAGGATCAGACTTGAGGATGGCGGGGATACACAATTAGTGGACAACACTTTGTATCAAGAGTTGGTGGGGAGTCTTTTGTATCTCACCCACACCCGTCCATATATCTTATATGTGGTAGGAGAAGTTTCCAAATACATGGAGGAACCCCATGATCTGCACTGGAAGGCTTCCAAGCGCATCCTCAGATATGTTAAGGGAACCATGAGTTATGGGATTCACTATGAAGCTAGTTGTGATAGCACAGATCGCAAGTCCATGTCTAGGTACATTCTCATTTTGTGGTCAGGCCCAATTTATTGGTCAAGTAAGAAGCAATCAGTCATTTCTTTATCTTCCGCAATGGTCGAGTACAAAGGAGTAGTCAACTATGTCATTCAGACACTTTGGATTCAACACTTCCTTACCAAGCTTGGTATCCATTTTCACTATCTGAATATCATATGGTGTGACAATTAGAGTACACTGAGATTTTGTAGAGATCCAATACAATGACAACGAACCAAACACATTGAGGTCCACATGGATTTCATCAGAGATCTAGTACATGACAGGATCATTGTTTTGCAGTTCTATCCTTCCTTTGAACATACTGCCGACATATTCACCAAGACCTTCACTGAGCAAAATTTTCAGACTTTGCAGGAGCGTCTTGCAGTGAAGAACATAGATTCCTAGTAGCTGCCTTTTCTTTTTTTGATGCATTGTCTTTTGAGGGGGGGTTTTGTTCCCACATGGTTTTCCCTCTTTCCTCATTTTTATTCAGTGTTCATTAGTTGCATTGTACACGAGTACCTAATATGGCCTAGTAGCCAGGACTCATGTCTTACTCCATAGTGATGTTCAGGGGGTGTTGGATAAATTTGTATTTTCGACACACTAGTTCAGTGGGAGTTAACTTACTAGTTCTATTTCAGACTTTCTAATTTTAGATCATCACTATTATGCATTGATCCAGATTTTATGAGAAGAACAAAATGAATACAAATTATTAAAATATGCTTAACACAGAATAACAGATATACAATCAAAATTGTTTTCTATTCAATAAGGAAATAAGTTGAAATTGTAAAATGCAGTGTAAAACAAGCTTGTTGGAATGGTGGCAGCTTATCTCTGAGAAGAGATGTGACGACTGCGCTCATTCACAAGAAGATGGTTGCAATGAGGATTTGAAGGCCTTTTTACAATAAAAAAAAATTTCAAAAACCCTAGACATCCAAAAACCTAACCCTAGGAGATGAAGCGCCAAAGGTCATGTGGGCCCCATTTGGGTAAGTTAGTACATCAACTTCTCGAGGTTGTAACTTTTGCATACGATCTCTTTTTTAGGTGCATGATAGCCCATTGGAAAGGTATCGCCGAGGAGATTCATTTTGGGGGCTCAATTAGATACTTTTACTATCATTGAGAAGCTTGATCCCAAAAATCCTTCATTTAGGCCCTCAAAATGGCCCCGGAAGTTAAAAACTACTAAAAATAGTAAATTGCCAAAATTGCCAGAAAATTGTTTTGAGTGAGTTGGAAAAGGTGGGTGGCCACTAATATCCACCTGGATCAATCCTCCCTCCTTAGGAAGCAATGGTATCCATTATGTTGAGTTTCCCCATTAGATGAGGAAATTTATGATGAATTTTTCCCCGGTTGAGCCACTTGCCTTGGTGTAGGAGCTGCCCTGCTTTGATGACTCAATAAAGCCAGATCCTTTGTTGTTGAGTTCCCTTGATTTGTGTGTCCACAATATGATCATTGGATGCATGTTGCATGTAGTCAGGGTTGAGCTATGTTGGTGTCAACTGCTCTGCTATCTCTGAGGTGTCCAATAATGGTGGGAAATATGGTCGAAGGAGAGCCACGTTGAAGACTGGGTGCAGGCCAAGGAAAGGGGGAATGTTGAGCTCAAAATTGTTGTCACCCATAGCCTTGATGATTGTGTACGATCCATAATGGATTGGGCAAAGCTTTCAATGGGGCCCTGTAAGGAGTTATTTCTGCAAGTGCAACCAAACATTGTCTCCCACCTGAAACTTATGTGGCACCTAATGTTGATCATGGCACTGCTTGTACTTGGCATTAGACTTCTGTAGAACATCTTGAACATGTTGGCGGATGTGCTGGATCCGCTCAATGAACCAGGTGGATTTTTTAGCTTCTGGTGGAGCAGGGGATGAGTCGGCTGAGGTGGTCACCGGGGGTAGTGCAATATCCATGGGGCCCAATGGTTGGAATCCCAACCCTACCTGAAAGGGGTTGTGGCCAGTTGAGCTATGCAGGGCTCAGTTTTAGCTATGTTGGACATAGGGAATACTCTCATCCCATGTGTGGGGGTTTTTTGAATTGTACATGCACATGATATGTACGATCATCCGATTGGCGACCTCAGTTTGTCCATCTGTCTGGGGGTGGAAGGCAGTGGATTTGGTGAGCTTGGTATCCAACAGTGATTAGAGGCTCGAACAGAATGTGATGAGGAACCAACTGTCACGGTCTGAGATAATGGTTTGTGGGATCCCAAAATGTACCCATACTTGTTCAAAGAAGATCTTGGTAGTGGCTTCTGCTGTGATGTTCTTCTTGCAGGCAGTCATAATCACCATCTTGGAAAAGTGATCAACAACCACAAAAACACAGTTATTTCCCCTCTTGGTGGATGGGAGGCCTGACATGTAGTCCATTGAGATGGATTCCCACAACTTGTTAGGAGTAGGCAGAGGGGTGTACATGCCCTGTTTCTTAGTGGTCAGTTTGGAAATAGCGTAGGAGGTGTAGGACCTGATATACTTGCTGACATCCTGTCGAAGTTTCGGCCAGTAGAAATGTTTATGCAACACTGCCACTATCTTTTCGATGCCAAAGTGTCTTACCACCTGATTTTAGTGAGCTTCCCAACTCAGCTTCACGATATCGCTTGATGGAACGTAGAGATGGCCTAGACGACACAACAATACATCTTGAAGATGGAAATTAGAGACCACTGAGTTGGTGCCCAACATTTGGTAGGTGGTGGAGAAGTCATGGTTTGTCTCGTAGAGGTGGGGCCATCCGGAGGTCTCGTGGCCTCAAGATTCTAGCACCATGGTGACTGTCGCGATTGGAGGTCGGATGAGGCAATCAACAACTCGGTTGGTAATTCCTGTTTTATACTTGATGTTGAGGTGGAACTGCTGTAAGTATGTGGACCACTTTTGATGGTGGTCATTCTACAATTTTCCTTGGGTCTGCATAAACCGTAGTGGCTTGTGATTAGTGTGGATGATTGCCTCCTTCCTAAGAATGTAATGTCTCCACTGGCGACAGGCTTGCACATTGGAGTACATTTCTTTGTCGTAAGTAGGGTACTTACGAACAACATCTGATAGTTTCTCACTATGATATTCCATGGGGTGGTCCTATTGAGTGAGAACAGTGCCCAGATCATAGTCAGAAGCATCTATCTCGATCTCAAAGGGATGTTGCAGGTCCGGTAATGAAAGTAATGGGGATGAGAAAAAACGCTTCTTCAAGTCATCGAAGGCTTGTTGTTGTGACAAGACCCACACAAATATTTCCTTACCGCCACCCCTGGTTACTTGGCTGAGGGCCCATGCGATATGAGAGAATCCCAACACAAACCTACGATAGAAATTGGTGAGGCCCAAGAAGCCCTGAAGTTCAGTGAGTGTGGTTAGGGCTGGTCAGTCACGAATGACCTAGATCTTAGCTAGATCCACATGCACACCATGCCGATCAATGATGTATCCTAAGTAATGGACCCTGTCCATGACGAAGGATCATTTTTCCAAGTTTTCATATAGTTTGTGTTGTCGCAGGGTGTGCAGAACCTATTGAATATGTTGCAAGTGTTCCACCCAAGTCTTGTTGTAGATGAGGATTTCATCCAGATACACCACTACAAAAGTATTGGTGAAAGGTAATATGATATCATCCATCATCTTCATAAAAGTTGTTGGAGCATTTGTCAAACCAAAGGGCATGACCATCCATTAAAAAAGACCTTCTTTTGACTTGAAGGCAGTCTTCCATACATCTGTGTGCTCTATTGGGACATGGTGGTATCCAGACTTCAGATCAATATTACTGAATTATTTGTCCCCCGTGATCTAATCAAGGAGGTTGTTGATTCGGGGAATCAGGTACTAGTTTCAGACTGTGATTTTATTCAGGGCTCGGTAATCAATGCAGAGTTGCCAGGTCCCGTCTTTCTTTTTCACCAACATGATTGGGATCCCACAAGGCAATGAGCTGGGGCGTATGTGCCCCTTGTGGAGAAGTTCTTAGATCTATCTCTTGATCTCCTCATTTTCTAATAGAGAGCGACGGTAGACTGGCCCATTGGGTAGCGGTGCGCTTGGGGTCATATTGATGGTATGCTTGATCTGGCAGTGCAGAGGTACCCCGGTAGGAGAGGAGAATATATATGAGTATTCTTACATGACCTTATCCACTTTCTTTTGTTGTGTGGAGAGATCAGCCACAGAGGCCCTGGATGTGGCTGTTATCTTTTACTCACTCTGAGAGCGAATCACAAAGCAGACAAATTTCTCAGTCTAAGAGATGAACTTCCTGCATTGCTTGGAAGAGATCAATGAAATAACACTAGGAGGGACTGCCTCGGGTATCCTGTACAAGTTTCTTTTCAAAGTAATAATAACACTACAAGGCCTAGAATCATATACAACATGACGTTTCCATAAATAAGGTTGGACCAAAATAACATTACAAACTTCAAGAGGAGTAACATCACACAATACATCATCTTTGAAGGGTTTGATGTCGTACGACAATCGACACTGTTGGCTGACGTAGAGATCGCTTCCTTGGCGAAGCCATCCAATGGTGTAGGGTTGTGGGTGCGGCGTTGTCGGCAGGGCCAACCACTTGAAGACCTCTTCTAATATGAGGTTCTTCTGGATACCACTATCAACAATGAAGTGCAGCAGGGTGCCTTTTACCCATATCTGTGAATGGAAGAGGCACTCACTTTCTTCTGGCTTGGCTGGTTCACCAGGATAGAGCTTGGTGGTAGTAACAGTGGCACTAGGTTCCGCATCAATGATCTCTCTTCCCCTTTCTGGTTTTGACTCAGAGTCAAAACCCACATCTGATTCAGATGCTTTCACTTCAGCCACCAACGACTTCTTTGAGCGATAGTCAACAATGTTATGCCAAGGGATCTTATGGAAGTCGCACCACTTCCCGTAATATTTCTTTATCTTTCTGGTGTCCTTCTTTGCTTGCGTCTTGGAATGGTTTTCCTAATATTTTCCATACTTTCTCTGTCCTTTGTTCTGTGGGTTGGGGTCACCCCTTCCTGGGTTTTGCTGTGAGGGGTTCCGAGGCCGAAACTGCTGCGTCTTTTTTTTGAGCTTCTGCTCGATTTTGACGACATATCGGTAGGCTGCGCCTAATGAAGGGATATCCATAAATTCCATTTTGGTATAGATGTATCTATGAAGAGCACCATAATACTTGAGCACCAGATGTCACTCTGAATATTTGATACCCAACTTGGTGTGCAAGGTATGGAAGATATTTGTGAACTCTGGCTCTGCTTGGTCTCTTTCTTGCCGCAATGTGGTCCATTTGGTATACAAGTCGTCATAACTTCTGACATGGTAGTATTGTTCCTTAATAAAATCTCTGAAGGATTCCCAGGTGGACACGACTGTAAATAATGAGGGTTCCTCTATTTTATTTTTCTCATAGAAAGTTTCCCACCAATATTTGACATGGGTAACGACTTTGAGGAGTGCAACAGTAATATTTTCTCTATTCAAAAAGTTATGAACAGAAAAATACCCTTATAGTAGATTCAACCACTTGTCTACAACATCTGCGTCTATCTGACCTTCAAATATAGGAATATCAAAGTTGATTTGTACCTTGAAGGGGGCGACGCCTCCGCTCGAGGAAGATGCATTTCTCGTTGGTATTCGCTAAAGGATTTGCATAAAACTATCCATCATCTCGTTCCTCTATTGCGTGAGGGATTCCTCAAGCAACATTTTGAAAGGATATCCTATCCCATCGTATTTATTTTCTCCTTCCATGAGAGGTTTCTTGGGCGTGCGAGAGCTTTCGTCCTCAACATAAACAAGCTCGAGACCCAATTCTGTGTACCTGACCTTGTTGGGGGCATGCATTAAGATGACAAAGAGAAGATTGCTCTGATACTACTGATCCATATTTTATGAGAATAAAGAAATGAATACAAATTATTAAAACATTCTTAACACATAATAACAGATATACAGTAAAAATGGTTTTCTATTCAATAAGGAAATAAGATGAAACTGTAAAATGCAGCGGAAAACGAGCTTGCTGGAATGGTGGTTGCTTATCTCGGAGAAGAGATGTGACGGTTGGGCTCATTCACAAGAAGATGATTACAATGAGGCTCTGAATGAATTTTTACAATAAACAAGAATTTGAAAAAAATCTAGACATCCAAAAACCTAACCCTAGGAGATGAAGCACCAAAAGTCATGTGGGCTCCATTTGGGTAAGTTAGTACATCAACTTCTCGGGGTCGTAACTTTTGCATATGATCTCCGTTTTAGGCGAACGATAGCCCATTGGAAAGGTATCGTCGAGGAGATTCATTTTAGTGGTTCAATCAAAGCCTTTGCCTATTATTGAGAATATTTTACCCAAAAAACCTTCTTTTAGGCCCTCAAAATGGCTCCGAAAGTTAAAAACAACTAAAAATAGTAAATTGTCAAAATTGCCAGAAAACAGTTTTGAGCGAGTTGGAAAAGGTGGGTGGCCACCGATATCCACCTGGAACATGCATGCATTCCTAATTATAGGATGTCATTTCCTATATGAGTGAATATCACTCACTCATTGAACAGATCATAATATACATTGATTCTCAGTCTTCATATTGTATCTCTCTTTCTTTTCTTGATAAACTTTGCTTGTGTATGCTTTAGCTAGGTCTCTTCCAAAATTCTATTTACATGTAACCCTTATAAATAATCCCAAAACAACCCAAAAATATTAATAAGAACCTAGAATTATAAGAGAATGTAACATGAAAGAGTATATGAAAAAGCTCAGCTATAATTAAGAGAAAACGAAGAGGGGTTAGAAGGTTAGATTCAAAATAATAATAATAATATTAAAGGAGATATTTTATTTCTAACATTATCACTGCATTTTTGAACAAGAATAATAATTATCTGTGGTTTTTACCTTTTTTTGTGAGAATAATCTCTGCAGTTACTATCAGTGATGTGAAACATAATACTTCTCTATGTTTTTGATCTCTCGGTCTCTCGGTGAGGGGAACTTCTATGTGGTTTTCAGAATGCTCTTTACAATTTTGAATAATTTTTAGTTATGGATTCCTTCACTCGTTGATCACTTGGGTGTGTGTTCATAAATTAGTCCTAGCTTCTTCAACCGGATGAACACCTGGACATGTGAAATTAGGTGAGTCATTTTTTACTTTGATTCAATTTTAATTTAAAATATATTTATAATCTAGTAACGTGTGAAAATTAAAGATATTTAAATATATTTTATTTAATTATTTATTTATTTAAGTTTAATAAGTAAAAGGATATTTGAGAAATAATAATTAATATCATTATTATCAATTAAAAAAATATTTTCCACTTTTAAAGTCAATCAAAAATAATAATTGTTACTTTTTTTCTCTTCTTTTCAATATGAGGACTCCACCACTTATTCCAAAAACTCAACCTATCAGGGGGAGACCCCCCAAAATCACCCTAGATATCATTTACTATTGTATGGAATCATTAGAAAAAAGAAGAGAAGAGAGAGATTCCAAAATCCAAATAGATTTAGAATCATTAGAAAAAAAGAGTGAAGAAAGAGACGTAAAACTCCAAATAGAGCTAGAGGCAATGCTTGATAAAAAAATAAGACTCTTCAAATATACCATTCAAACTAAAATAAATGATAGATTCTTAGGGTTCAAGAGTGAATTGAAGACAATGAAGGATAGGACTTAGGAAATGGAAAAACATAAACAATGAACCCAAGAAGGAGAGGCTGAATAAAATCACAACTTGAGAGATAGGATTAAAGAGCTAGAAGAAAAACTAACCAACAATTTTGTTGGACAATTGAGAGGGGGGGGTGAATCAGTTGTTACTGAGCTTAAACAATTATGCTTCTTTTTAAAACTCTTTGCAGAAACACAGAATGATGATCACAATAATGCGGAGAAATAAACACAGGCACATTCAACATCAGTCACATATATGAGAAACACAGAGACAGATATTTTTCGAGGAAACCCATGCAGGGTAAAAACCTCTTTTATTTTATATGATAAGTAATGGTT
>JASDQU011248586.1:16668-31306 GCA_032191745.1 Picea mariana | reverse complement strand
GATTAGAAATTTTTAGAATACATTGTAAAATGTAACATCTCTCTGGCACACAGAGCTAGCTTATTCTTTGAGGACACTTGCTTGCAAGTGATCTGGATTATTATGCTATTAAAACTTTTGATTTTGATTATCAGGCGTTATGGGTTGATGACATGTTGTTTTACTACATTGACATAGACATGTGTTATTGACTCGGTTTTACTGAGTGTGTGGGATTTTGGACCTTGAGGATGTAGAGGCATCGATGGAACCCCTTGGACTCCAGATTGAGTCAGGGAGTGTACCATTGGGGTTTGATTGTTTTACTGATATTAGTGCATCTGATTAGATGATATGATATGGATATGTTCTAACATGATGTGTTGATGATGCAAGTTGACGATAGCTTGCCGACCAGACTCACATGTGGAGTAAAGGGGTCATGCACAACTACCAGAGATGTTGAGGGAGAGGTGTGGACAACAGCCCTGCCACAGCCTACTAGCACTCCCGTCGTGGCTTGAATTGTAGGTTAACGTTTACCTAGTTCGAGAGGACCCACGATGTCGTGAGGGCAGACTGTGACAGTCGCTCACGATGATTCTAAGGGGCATGCAATAAGGCGGGGGCCTTATTCCTTAGAGGCCCTTAGTCTCCCACAAGTTCACCTAGCGGAGTATTGACTCGAGAGGTTTTTGATGTCTACCAAGTTAGTCAAGAGGCGAGTGACACCCTTGGAGCACGTAGTGCATCCTGAAGGGCACATCGCGCAAGGGAAACGAATTAGGGTGAGTGACACCCTTTGAGCACCTAGTTTGTCCTAAAGGGCATGTCGCAGTGTTGATGATAGATGAATGAACCTAGACAACCTTAAGATGATCAATGTGATAAGAATTAAAAATAAAAAATAAAAAAAATTCCCTAATAAAATGTCACCCATTGTGAAAATTTAAGGTTTAAGTCTAAACTATGCTAGTGGTAAAATTTTATCTTTCTATAAAAAATAAAAATAATAAAAATAAAAATAAAAACCACCTATATAATAATTATGACCTTCGTTAAATTTTGTAACACAAAGGGAGTAAGAAATTAATTGTTTCATAAAAAAAGATCTGTTGGATTAAAATTTAAAAAGGGAATTAATCGTTTTATTATTTTATGATAATTTAAAATATATTAATTTAATAAGAAAAGGGAAAAAAAGGGGGTTTAATTTCCACACTTGCCTTTTTGAGTTCTAACAAAAAGGGGAAAGAGGGAAAAATCTAAAAATTTAGGAAACTAGGAAAAGAGGTAAACATAAAAAGGGAAAAAAGACAACATAAGGGAAAAAGCAGAAAGTTAAACTTAGAAAAATATCTACCATTTAAGAGCTTTCTAATTTAAACTGAACTAGCAATTAAATAACAGGGAAAGCCATTAAAACCTGTAAAAGAATTTGGGGACACCTAGGAGTGATTCTAGGAGTAACTCTAGGTGGGTGAGGGAAATAAAGATAATTAATTAATTAAAGAAATTAATTTATGGAGGAATGTAGGGGATGGGGGACACTTGTATGGGGAGAAATTTTTAGGAATTTATTTTTAAAACTTTAATTAAATGAGGTTTTAGGAAAGAAAGGAAGTCCAAGACTCTAGATAATGAAGGAAGGAGAAGGATGAAGGATCATCTTTTGTTTGCGTAACGTTACGTTGCAGAAATATCCACTTGACTGACTTAACTTGTGGAATTTTGGATACCCAACTCGATGAGGAGTGGTAGCTCGGCCTTGCGAGGCAAGCTAGGAGCTAGTCAAAATTTGTGGATAGTGAGGGTGTGGCCCCTTTGCAGCTCGGGGGGCTGAGTGAGAAGAAGAGTACCCCTAGAATTGGCTGGGAGGTACCGGTGAAGTCTCATCTGTCGGCAAGAGGGATTTGCATGGAGCGCGGTACGTCCACTCAGAGAGGGTGATCAGGCAATGGTGCACTTTTTTTGTTTGTATGGTAGATTGTTGTTGGATTATGATTTGGATCTGCATGTTTATTTTGGGTAGGTAAACTGGTTGTCTAGATTCATAACTAAAATTTGTATGGCCTAGCTGATGGATAGATTGGTTTCCCATGACCTTTGTTCCCCACATGTCGTGACCGCCCTGTGGTGTTGATTATGACCATATTGGTTATTTAAGCCTTTGTCCCTAGCTCACCAATCCTCGCCTCAGCAATCGGCCAGGAGCCTGATCTACGGTCGTCACCTTAGCGTTAAAATACCTATGGATCTCAATGCCCTGCTTTTCTGTGCAAGGATGATGAAGCGAAGGATAAACCTATCATTCGTCCACCCCTGTTGTTATCTTTGGCAGTTTTTTGTCTTGCATCATCTAGCAAAAGTACCTCTGCGTTGGGAGTCTTGTGTCGTGTTGGTTCTCCCCGCGATCATTTCAATAAGTTATCCCATTGAATCCTTGTGTTCTCTTACTGTTGGCTGTGATGGATTAGTATCCTGGTGATGTAAAAGACTTAATTTCAGACTGTAATTTTTATTGGTGTCCTGATAATTCAACAAATCTAATTTCGGTCGGCAAATTCTTTTGATATCCTGGTAATGTAAAGTATTTAAATTAATTTTGTGTCTTATAATTTGTATCCTGGAAATGGTTTAAGTCTACGTTCATGGCTTCACCTAGCGAATTGTTGTGTAGTTTTTTCTTCTGGTATACCTCTTACTCTGCCAAATTTTTACCTTATGTATACATCCTTGGCTTGCAATTTACTCTTCCCTTGGCCACTGGATTCTCATTGGTTAATACTCTACATTCAATACTTTATCTACTTGATTGCATTGCCAATCGTTTCTTTACTCGACTGTGTTCCAACTCTTGTTGTTGCATTTTTGATTGGTATTTAATAGTATGCAGTGGGATTGCGTTTTAAATTGAGGCTCGACCACAAGTTGTTTATGCGTCGGTAACGATCTTGTGAGTTTAGTCTTGCAACAATTTCTCTCCTACCTTTCGATTTCAGTTCCTCTGTTTTGAAAAACAAGTTTTTGATGTTATATAATGGTTGAGTGAATGTTTGTTATACAGCCAAACAATTCTTACTCATCTTCCCTACTTCTGTCACGCATGCAAATAGAACCCTTTTTTGAGTTTTATCCCTCACACCATAGGCTCAACTTCCTCTTGTCCTCTCCTCTTCCCACGGATTTCGATCACCTTTTTCTTTATACCTGTGCGACTTCACTGTTGAGCGATTTTATACCTATGCGACTTCACTGTTGAGCGATTTTTTTACCTGTGCGTCTTCTTGAGTGAGTGTTTATTTAAGGAGCATTTTGACAATTTAGGTACAACGTTTTTCTTTTATTAATGACAGGAAATTAAGATACATGACTGAGATTGCATTAAAATTTTACTACTATTGATACTTGATGTCTGGCGAATCTGCTCCAGTCCGATTTACTAACCTTGCGTCGTTCGATTGTATAGACCTATGTTTTTAATAAATGGCCTTTTTTTTAAACTAAATACTAGCATTGCGAGTGAATAATTCTTTTTGACAATGCTCATAATTATTCCCTTGAGTTAAGTCGCTACCAGAATGTTCTATTTAATTGTTAAATGCCCTGTCTGCGCAGTGTTAAAGTTGTAGATAGGTTACTGTTTATTTCTTTTACTCCCTGATGTAGAATTATTCCTAAACAATTTCCTCTTATTTGAGTGGCATGCTTGTGTGAGTCCTTGCTCTTTTAACTGCCCGTGTTTCCATTTTAGTGTGGCAGCATGTTGGGATGCATTGGGCTACGATTTACAAGTCTGAGGGTGTGCATGCATTTTGGGTGCGATTCTACAGGGATGCGTGTTGCACAGCCCTTTTGGGTGATGCGTTGAGTTTAGTTAGCCTAATAGTATTTACGTACAACATAGGAATAGACTACATTACTTAATTTAGTTACCTGCCATTGTACAACCAACCATCAGCTTCGAAACTGCCTGCGTTAATGGCCTTGTCTCGTCCCAGCAGTTTCCTTTAAATTGAGTAGATAGTTGTCATTTTTGTGCGGTCAGTATAGCTAGACGGTAGGTTGAGATTTAATTGGTTCACTAGTGCTTTAAATGTAATGCAATAATATGGTTAAGACTGTTATTTAATGTTAATGGCTAGTGAGATTGAATTTGGATTAATATCGAATTACCCATTTAGACTGTGATTAATGATTAAATAGTTTAGTAAGTATTGACCCAAGTGGAGGTCAAAATGCAAAAATTTAAATTGTGGTCAATGATTGAATTGTGATGCTGAATTGCCGAACTGATTTGTAATTGATGTTATTTATTGAATTTAATGACTAAGGTATAATGTAGAATGGTTGATTGGATCGTATCTAATGTTAATCTAATGTTAAGTTAAATCCCGATTTATAATTTCAGACTTTCTCCATTGAATTGCATTGATGTTAATTTAGTTGGTAATTGTAGTTTATGATTCTAATATTGATTAAATTAGATTGTAATATGGACAACGATATTTTGCTAAATTGGTTGATAATTTTTGGTGCGTGGGGGTGCTTAGAATGATTATCCTTAGCTTAGTAGGCTTGGTATGCTTGTGTCGGGCGGGATGTAGACACCTCCTTGTTCCTCAAAACAGTCATCAGCCTTGAGACCTTAAATGGTCAAAATCGATGGGAACCTGGGCTTGAGTGTTGCTTATGAGTCCTGGATGTCCTAACCATTGCAGGGTAGGACGGGCGGGTAGTCATTCTTATTCTTATTATTCGTACATTGCTTCCAAATGCTTGATGTGCTTTTATGTTAGGTCGTTATGTTGTTGCTGGGTGAGTTGCATTGTTGTTCGTTGTGTTACGATGTTGAGTATAATGTCATGATTACCTTCCTACACACAAAAAAGAAAATTAAGTGAGCTTTTACCGGTTGTACATCGTTGGGCAGATTCTGTATGTGGGTGGTTTGAGATTCAGATTAGGTACAACGTTTAGACTGGACTACGCTTAATAATTATGCTGTACTGCCAACATTCCCAACATTTCACTAGACCGTCTTCCTATACATTAACATAACCATGAGTTAAAGAACGTTTCGGTATAAATGAGAAGAACATTGATATGGCAGGTTCAACTATATAAAAGGCGTGCTTATATGATTCAACTAGAACCTGGCATACCGTTCTCCATTAAATTTAACAAGTTATACAAGTAGTTAATTTCGTCCCCCTTATTCAGAAGATCTGCTCTTGCTGCTGGTAAATCTGCTGTGATTATCAGTGATCCGAACGGGTCGTCCTGGTGATATTGAATGGCGTTTTCAAGAATTTCTGATATTCCTCCCTTGTGCGAATGCATCGATTCGTCGTACTTGATTTCCTCATCGGATGGCAAGCCGTCGGGGAAAACAACTGTTTTGCTTTTAAGATTGCTGATCATGTCAGCCATGCCTTCTGGTTTCCTTTCCAGTCTGGAAAATTGTAAAGCTTCTTGTAAAAATGCATTATACTCAATAGGATCGTTCTGCCTTGAATCGAAACCCTGATTGATCTCGTTCGGCAAGCCATAGTCTCTGGCAGTATTGCATCCCGCAGCTATGGAAGATTTGACAGTCAAAGACGATGCTACGAAAGAATACGTATAATCTGGCGTAGGCACTGACCCGTGGGTGACTGGATCGATTCCCATTAAAAGAAGTTGTTTCTTCAGTTTAGTGTACCAGCGATTCTTTATCTCGTTATCGGTTGTTCCTGGAAGATGAGAGGCTATAGCTGACCATCTGCAATTAAACAAAGAACGGGAAACAGGACTTCAATATTGTCTCAATGCAGAAAAGCACATTCAGAGGGTAATCAATAGTTGCCGATAACAGATTCAGAGGACAATCAATAACCATCAGTAGTGCGATGAAGAAGATGTAATGAAAGGCCAGGCGATAGAAGATTAAGATATTACTTGTTTCCGAGGATCGCATGCAGATGAATCACAGTGAGATCCTCATGAATGGTGAAGGTTCCATGCTTGATGTCAGGTCGCAAGTAATTGGTCCATCTTAGCCTACAGCGTTTTCCACATCTAGATAATCCTGCAGTGCCCCAACACAAAATATCTCTCATCAGGAGAAATTCCTAAGCCCCATGGATTTAGAAAAGTTGAATAATAAGAGAGTAAGAAGGAGAAAATACCTGCAAGTTTGGGAAGGGTGCGCCAGTTGGAAAGGCCACGGCGTTGAAGGTAATGGATTAGCTTCTGGTCCTCTTCGGGCGTCCAGGGACCTCTCCTCTGGCCTTCGTGATCCCTACAGCAAGCCGCGCGCCCCATTATCAGTTTCCTCTCTGGTTCTGTCACTACATAGAATTGCGTGAATTCTCCCTATGTTTTCGTTAAATTTATACAGACATGCTTACACAGGCGGCGGTGCCTAAGGTATTCATATATTCCGTTTAATGGTTTCAGGCGATGGAAAAGTCAATCCGTAGTATGAGTTCAGTCATGATCCTACAGGAATAACGACGACTCGAATGACACAAGTGACAACGATTTCACAAATTGGGACTAATTCCCTTGAATGCCTTTTCCACGAACGCTGAATAATAACTCGTTCACAAATTACTCCGACATTTTATTCCGCAAATTGTGACTGGTTTCCTTGAATTTCTTTGATTGAACGCTCAAAAATAATTCGTTCGTGATTACTCTCACTTTTCTTGGAAGATAGCTTTAATACACATGTTGTTAGGTTTTCAACTGGATAATTTTTCTTTCAATTTTCCTTTTTTCTTGAGTGCCATGTGATTTGATTAGAGTTACAAGGAATTTAAAAACTCTTTTACATTTTTATGTTGTGTGTTTTTATTTTTATACATTAATTATTTAGTCATACATATATGATTAATGGGAAAAACTCACTTATAATTTTAAAATTATAAGTTATATAAAACATTTTTGGGTCTGTTTTATTCCTTACAGGATAAGGAATTTCTTTTTATTCTATATTTAAAAGTATGCTGATTTACAATTTTTTCAAGTTCATAATTCATTTAAATAACATACAATAATATTTTTTTTTATTTAAAAGAAAAAACAAGTTTATAATTCATTTAAATAACATGAAACACATTTTTTTTTTTTTAATTTAAAAGAAAAAACTCTATCATATGAATGTGAAAAAGAATAATTGTAAAATTACAATGCAAAAATTTAACTAGGTTCAAAAGTGTCAAAGATAAAGGTTTAAAAATGTTAAATAGACATGAAATTTCAACTACTTATTTAACAAATAATATTAATCCTATGTTGTTTAAGGAAAAGTATTTTTAACCTAGAATAAAGAAAAAATTAATTTTAAATGAAATTACAACTATGAAATATTAATATCACAAAATCTGGTAAAAACTACTTATTTAATAAATAATATAAAATGTCAGTAAAATAGTATTTCCTAAGTTGTTTAGAATAATAAAAGGATAAGTATTTTGAATCTAGAATAAGAAAAATAAAAATAAAAATGAAATTACAACTATGAAATATTAATATCACAAAATTTAGTGGAAATAGGAGTATTAGACAACCTTAAATAGATTTGTACATTGAAAAATCTCATCAATTTAAAATTGCAATTTAAAAAAATGTATCTAACAAATTTTATGTGATAGAAAAATAATGAACTTTTAAAACAATTTAATCTTCTTATTTACTCAATACCTTTCAAATGGTAAAATAAAATTATGTTCATTGCTAAATATATTTGCTCATTATTTTCTAAATGGTTAAAAAAATTATATTTATTGCTAAATACATTTAAGTGTATACATTATATAAAAAATCCTATAATAAATTGTAACACATTTTTTTATAACACAATTTCTAAATTTAAATTGTCATAATTTAAAAACGTTCTCAAATTTTTGGAGTGGACACGAGAGTGGACACCATACCATGATTCATTATTAGAGTCCATCATCCATGACTTCAAATTTTTTACGGGCCGCCATACCATCATCTATTGAGAATCCATCATCCATTATTAAGAGTCAAATTTAAAATTTGAATAATGAATAAAAGTGAGAAGTGGTATCATCAAATAGGAAAGAAAATAAAATAATTATTGAAAATAATAAAATAACAAGGAATAATCATAATCTTAAAATAATAATGAAAATATTATAATAAATAAATAAATTTAATAAAATGAATTAAGAGGTATATTTTTCTTTTATTTAAAAATAAAATTTTGTTTTTTTGAGGATGAGTGTAATATTTCTAAATTATTAAATATAAAGTAAAGTAGTGAGTAAACATTTTATCCATCATTTATTATCAAAAGTTAAATTTTAAATTTGAATAATACACAAAAATGAAATACCATAATATTAAATAATAATAAAAATAAAATAATTATTAAAAACAATATCATTTAAAAATAATCATAATTTTAAAATAATAATGAAAATATTACATTAAAAATGTAATCAAGTGAATAAATAGGATGCACTACTAGTTTTTATCATTCAAACTTAAAATTTAATATTTCTGTGATGACTAGATTAATATTTCTAAAAATTTTGAAATTATATATATATATATATATATATATCAAATTTTTTTATTTCAATTCATAATATTTAACAATTCAAATTAATAAGAAATATTTACTTATATTTAATCTCTAACAATATATAAATAACAAAAGATCATATTTACTCAAATAATAATATATCTATTGGCGTGGCCATCGTTCTATAATCCGTAAATTCATCAGGTGCAAAGTCGTCATATGCGATTTATCCATCCCAGGTTTTTATATTTACCTAACTTGCTAGTAAATGATAAATTGGCATCTGTTGAATGTAGGAACATTAAAAATCTATAAAAGTAATGGTAAAAGCGAACTAACCACTCAACCTAAGGTAAACCATTCAGTTAAAAAATTAAATATATAAGTTTTTATTTCATATATATATAGTATAAAGGTGTTTGGTTTTCATAACAAAATTAAATTAAAAAACAAATTGAATATTTAATAAAAAATGTTAATTAGAAAAATTCTAAAATATTAATATATTTAAAAAATAAATCAAACCTTGAATGTTAGTTGAAACTTAAACAACAAACTATTTTTAAAATAACTACCATCTTAAAATTGGCTATTATCTCTTAACTTGCTAAAATGAATGAATGGAATTTTTCCATAAGATTTGATTTATTATTTATTATTTTTCCAATGTTGTACATATGTTTAAGTAATAAAATAATTAATTTTTCATAATATTTAAATTACTTTTATCATATATTTGATTGATTTGTAAATTTGATGTCTTTTAAACCAATTTTAATTGAATGTGATTTTTTAATCTTAGATTATACTTAAGTTTTGAGTTTTAATTATCTAATATGCACACAATGCAATATTTTTTCAAACATAGATAATCTAAGTTTGGAATTTTAATCTTAGATAGCTAGGAAATGTATTCATTAAGGTTGTTAAATTTATGTCATTGGAATAAATACATATCAAGTGCAACTATTAGTCCCTGCCGTAGGCATAGAGGGACTATAGCGATAGATATACATTTGTGACACTATGAAGGTTGAAGATGGAAATAACTTTCTCTTAGATTGTCCAGCCTATACCCACATTAAATTTCATTTTCAAAATATTTGTCACACTACCAACTTTCCTAACCTCTTAAGTCAACAAAACTATGGTGACCTTGGAAAACTTCTCTTATTGCTTCATCATTATCATCATAAAATAATATCCATAAAATCAATTTAAAGTTTAATGTATCCCTGTATTTATTTAATATTTAAACATTTTATTTTAAATTAAAATTTATTAAATTATAAAAATTAAATTAAAAAATATATTTAAAATAAAATAAATAAATAAATAAAAATAAAATTAGTTATAAATAATAATAACAAATCTTCTTGCTACTAATTTGGTAAAAACAATCTAAGTAAATGAACAAATATATAAATAAATAAAATTAATAATCAATAATTAATTAATAAGAACAAATTTTCAATAACAATTAAAAATAAATATATAATATTAGTAATTTTCATAACAATATATTTATTACATAAATACAACTACTAAAAATTATTTTATTACATAAGTTAAGAAGCTAGCGTTGAAGCGGAATACAATATTAATAGGCTTATCTAACAAAAAAGAAAGTTGACTAAAAGTTAATTTCAATGCACGTTAAATTCCCTCAAAACGTAGGTTGAACTGTAAAGACGGTAATGTGTGGTTTTTGTGTATATAGATTTCATTTGGATTAGTTTAAATTTATTTATTTATTTATTTATTTTATTAATGTTTTTTACGAGTTTTGTTTAAATGTTTGTGGGAAATTTAGATTTATTAGATTAATATTATATATTTTAGGTGTGATGGGTTTTTGAGGGTGTTGAATCAGTTTTTACATTCAAAAAATCAATATACACAATATAAAATTGTGATTTTTGGAACAATTATGTTGGAATCTTATCATAGTTATCTTGAAGTAAAAAAAGTGTAGAACAGTTATGAACTACTTCTCCTTTCGATTAGTTATGAATTAGTCTTCCTCAACTTTATATGTTAACTACCCAAAACCCAAAAACATTTGAAATAAAAATTGTTCTCTAGCTTGAGTTTTTTTAAAACATTAAAAATAATTAAAATAATTCTATTTGAAATAAATTATCGATTCCTACGATTAAATAAAGCTAAGTCCAGGAAGGAAAGAAAAATGTATCATTTCCCACAACAGACTTTGTGCAACCAAAGAATTATGCTTTATTAACCAGCAAAAGAAAATGCATAGGACAAGTTTGGAAAAATTAACATTTTTTTCTAGTAGAAAAATTACTCAAAAAAATATATTAAATAATATTATTTTTTACATCTTCATCAAAATGTGAAAAGACTAATACATAGTCTTACTAGTCTTTCTCCACTATGAAAGAAAAGGCCTCCAAAACTTCCAAACCATCTCTATCAATCTGCACCTAATACTGAAAAAGATGTTGAAAAATAAATGCATGACTTTTTCTTCTGGTCAAAATAAAAAAATGATCCTTACATGACTAGTCCTTGCTCGAGAAAACAAAACCACACTCACTTAATGGAGAACAAGAATTAGAACAAATTTATATGATTAGTTGGTCCCTCACTTTCTTTGTCCCAAGTGAAATATGTAAGTCTACCTTTCGACGAGGAAATAGCTCTCTTAGAAAGACAATCAACCTCCTTATTGGATTCCCTATATATATGATGGAAATTTATACCTTGAAAGGTTGTCATCTACTCTCTTATCCTAGTCTTCCATCCTTCGATATTGATGGCTTGAAGATTTCCTTTTGAATTAAGCCAATCAATGATCACTTTCGAATCTCCCATGACCTGCAGATTTTGAATTTCTAGAAGTCTTGTTATCGTAAGTGTTGCCCAAGCTCTCATTAATTATGCTTTAGTGTTGGTTCTTGCACAATAGTCCAAGTATCACCTGTAATCTGGTGCCTCAGTACATTTCAGTGTACCTCCTGCCCCACACCTAGACCCCCCTGCCTCCGCTGCCCCATCAAAAAATGCCATTATATAGCCTTGAATTCTGAAAAAAGGTTTTATTCTTAGAGCCTAAGAATTACTATCTTGAGGTTTTTTTGTGAGCGCTCCAAGGATCTTGAAGACCACAGTGGTTATCAAAGGTTGCTTCCCTTCGAGGATAGCCGAATTTCATTCCTTCCAGATATTCCATGTCATTATTAATGGGAGAATATTAGGCGGTGATTTGTTCAGTAACCACACCTCCATACACTCGTCTAAAGTAGAGTTCCATCTAAAGTTTGATATTAACAAGCTAAGAAAGATGATCCCACACTCTCTTTGTGAAGTTGCAGTGGATGAGAAGATGAGAAGTATCTTCCGAATTCATTTTGCACAGAAATAAGAGTCCCCACCCTATCCACCCTTTCTTAAGAAGAACACTCTAGGTTAGTATTTTATTTTCGGCGACTAGTAAGAAGAAAAAAATAATTTTTAATTGGGTACACCACTTCCAGCAATCGACCTTCCAACCACTCCAAATCGGTAGTGGTTGAGTGGAAGGAATTTCAATGTAGCAAATTTTGACTAAGAAATCCCCTGATCGGTTGCCTCCATCCCATCTCAATTCGTCTTTTTTAAAATCTGACAGAGTAATCCCTTTTCCACACAGTTCTTTAATGAATGTTGACCATTCAGTTGCTTGAGCACCTTGTAATACTATCTCAACGCTTGTTCTCCAACGATCAGGATTAATGAAATTCTCATGCATCTTTATTGCTTGAGAAAGGTAAGTAACTTGTTTAATATTAAGAGCATTCAACATATCAGCGTTGAGAAGCGATTTAGTCCACAATCCCAAGATCTTGTCACAGCCATCTTTAATATATGTTCCATTCCCTCGAAGCCATGTAATCCAATGTAGGATGATCGAGAGCGCACAGAGGAGACTTACCCAGATTCTTGAAGCCGGAATTGTGCTTTGGTTTGGTCTTCTGAGCCAGTTAATAAGAAAGGAATTATGAAGATATTTATCTCTGATAACATTGTGCCAAAGACTCTCCTACGTTAAGACACGCCATAGAGTGACTGAATTTAAAGCCAGGTTAAACAAATTTAAGTTGCAAATTCCCCATCCCCCATTCCTTTTGGGTCTTGAGATCACCTCCAAGATACAAAGGTGAACCCATTATTTGTCTTGGTGGTCGTTCCACAAAAATTCAAAAATTAATTTTCTGATTTTGGATAGGACCGAATAGGGAAAGGCTTCCATGGACATCCAATATACTGTTTGTCCTTCTAGAATAGATTTAACCAAGATATATCTCCCTGCCAATGAGAGCCTCCTATTACACCAGTGGTCGATTTATTCTTTTAATTTTAGTAACAATCCATCCCCAATCTGTTGCTCCATGTGCACCAGTCTTCAAGAAATAGCACAGATAACAGAACCCATTAGTAAGGTCACTGAAATTATAATGTAGGATAGATTGGAACTTGCCCAGTTCAGGTTTTGAAAGGCCTGCATGATGGATTGCTTATTTAGATAAGTTCACTATGAGGCCAACGACTTTACAGAAAAGTGAAATCAGTTTATCGATATCTCACCACTCCACTAGGCTTGCATTGGATAAAATGAGGATATCATCTACAAACAGAATATGTAAAATTTTGTTCAGTCTAGCAATCTTTAATCTTGAGATAGAGCCCTCCGCTTGACTATTTTTCAATAATAAACTGAGGCCCTCCATGATAAGTATGAAAATAAGAGGTGATAATGGGCACCCCTGCCTGATTCCCCTTCCTCTTCTGAAGAAATCGATAGCTACCCCATTTATAAGGACAACAAAGGACGAAGAGGTGGTACAAGCCATGATCAAATTGGTCAAAAGTAATCCCATCCCGATCTTCAAGAGGATCATTCCAAGAAGGTCCCAATCAATACAGTCGTAGACTTTCCTTAAGTATAGTGTTAGGACAAGGGATTTTAGCTTATTTTTCTTAATACTATGGAGGCTTTCATAGGCCATACCAATGCCGACTTGAATATGTCTTCCTTCCAAGAAACCCATCTGTTCAGGAGAGATTGACTTAAACAAGAAAGGTTTGATACAAGAGGCAATAATTTGAGAAATAAGCTTGTAACACAAGTTGCAGAGGGAAATAGGATGAAATTCCTCAAAGGATTTTGGATTATTGGCCTTCAGGCTCAAAGTCAGAAAAATGGAGATGAGGCAATCGACAATTTTTCCTGAGATTCTTGACTCTTCCACCATTGCTAAAAGATCCTCGCCGACAAGATGAAAAAAAATAGATGAAAAAATCTGTTGTCCATCTGTCCAGACCCAGAATTTTTTCCTTTTTACACTGAAATAGAACCAGTTTCAATTCCTCCAAAGTGACAGGGTTTTACAATGTATTCGCTTCTTCTTCAGCGACGATTAAAGGAAAAAGGTCTATGAGTTTACATTGTTCTTCTATGTTCACTGTGGAGGATGCCCTGTAAAACTCCTTATAATAATGGACTGCTTCATTTTTAATTCCCAATTGATCCTTCACCAAAGCACCATCTTCCTTTTCTATTTCCCAAATATGCTTTTTTACTCTATTTTGAATAGTGAACTTATGAAAAAAAATTGTATTTCTATCCCCGCCTGCCATCCAAAGTGCCCTGTTGCGCAACCACTAGTGTTGTTCCTCTTTTCTTAAAATATGATTTCTCTCAGTTTCTAGAGAACTCAATAAATCTTTTTCTCCTATATTGTTAAAGTTAATACTCAGGATATCACTATTTTTTTAAATTTCTGCTTCAATTGACAACATTTTTTCTTTGTGAATTTCCTTCAGATCTTTGTTCCTTCTTTTAGTCAAACCTTTTAGATCCTGTAACTTCCATATTAATTTCTTTTGATTGCCTATTTATGAAAGATAAGTCGAGTCTTTCTGAACTCTTTCCACTAAATCTGCAAAATCCTTATCACCAAGCCACTAATCATTAATTTTAAAAGGAAAAGATTTATATGCAGGTGACAAATTTAGTTGTAAGAGCACTAGGGCATGGTTGGAAATAAAAATCAACTCGACCCATGACCTATAAAAACCATTGTCCATTAAAATAATGTCATCTACTAAACA